>OVBX01000484.1:0-40332 GCA_900406325.1 Erucastrum elatum
CCGTCGAAAAACCCAACGGAAAAATGGTCCACACCACTTTGTCAAAAACGAGTTCCAACAAAAACAAACAGAAAACAACAACATAAGTGCATTTCATCTTCAAGTAAATAATCTCTACAATGATCTCTACAAATGTCAGTGAGTTGATAAGAATGGAAATGAAGTTACCTGCTTGTACTCAATACTATCTAATTTTCCACCCTGAAAGATATGAGATTTAGATGGAATCAGTATCCAAATAACGACCACTAGAATCTCATTGGTGATCACATGAGACATAAAAAAGTTCTTTTAAAACAGCTGTGCACACTCACCATACCACCAAACATGCTATGCATTGCGTCAAAATCATCTCCAATGTTAGCAAGATCCTCTAGAGCAAATCCCACCTGTTCCATACAACTGAAACTTATTAATGCCATCACAGGAACTAGTTAATACTCAAATGAAAAATATTCGTACATTGTCCTGGACTCCCTTTAAGAGATCCTTCTGCAATTCCATCTTATCGTCCGTCCTCTTAAGCCGTTCCGACAAGTGCTTCTTAGCATTCTAACCAACAAAGCAAAACCACTATACAATTAGAAACCCTTAAAGATCATAAGCCTGAGCAGCAACTGATGGGAGAAACACCCTACAGAAAGAGCTTCTGAAACGGTATCCAAATGCTTAGTCAAGTTCGAGACTGCATCTTCCATGCTCCGCTTTGTAATGCACATGATGTCAGAGAATGACATACCCTAACACCACAGGAAACAAAACATCAGCTTCATAGAAAATCATTCATCCTACCAAAGTTACAAACTAGTAATGATAATATAACTTACCTTGTACCACATGTAGCCGTAACCTATAGCTCCTAATGTCGCTGCCGGGACTATCAACGGGGTGAAGTCAGCTGGAAAAAACATAGCAGAGAGTGTCAGAGATTACTTAACACACACGTTCTTTTTTTTTAAAACTACCAAATAAGAAACAAACCTCCTTGAGCTCCATTCATGACAGTTATCTGCCGGGAGGAGGATATCTGCCGGATCTCCATAGCTAACCGTTCCATCTACAAAACAGTGACTTTCAAATACAGACAGACACGCTCTTCAACTCTAGAGAGAGACTCACAGACAACAGTACCTGAGTAGCCATGTCATCAGAATCGTCATCTGAGTGATCTCCTGACTTCTCAAATCTCTTCACCAAAGACTTCAAAAACAAAACAGAAAAGGAAGCATTTTTACTAATATACCCTTCTCATTCAAAAACTCAGAAGAAGAAAGTTAAAAGCTTTACTACTAACCTGTAGCTCCCCCAAAAGATCCGCCATTTTTCCATTCTTCACCAGAATCGTACTTGTATAACCTTCACAATTCGAAAAAAAACAAAATAAGCAAAAAAAAGAGTTTGATAAATCCATCTAGAAACGTAAAACCCTAGTTACCTACCTGCTCCAGCTAGAATCAATATCCTCGTTAACCCAATACCGGATTGCATAGCCATGTTCAAATAAAAAAAAAGTTGTCTTTCTTCTTCGCCGAGGTCTGAAACTTAGCTCTCGCCGGCGTAATAAAACCGTAAACCCCCCTGCTCAATGCCGGTTTCCTCCAAACGATGTCCTTTTGCTCATATGCACACATGACATAACGTAGTAAATAAATCTGAACCGTGCGTCTTTTTAGATATTAACTGTTGGGGTAATTTTGTAAAGTTCTAAAATTTTATATGGTAAAACCGAGTTAACGAGAAGTTTATCTTTCTCCTTAGTTGAAATTTGAATAATCTTTTTTTTCCTCCGTCGTATCCAGTGGAGAAGAAGAAGACGATGTCGCAGCTCTTATCTTCTCCTCCTCCAATGGTGGTAAACTCCAGAATCTTCTTAACCCATCGATTCCCAGAAGCTCGTTTTCTCACCGCCGGTGTTTTCGTCGGAAAAGTGAACGGCTTCGCCGTGAAACCGACGGAGAGGGTGAAGCTAACTGTGAAGTCTCGGTATAGTGGTGACTCATCTTCGCCGGCTTACTCTCCACATATTGGTAATAAACCCACTTTGAAAGCTTGTTCCTTTCTTTTTTTGTTTGAATTCTGAAAAATGAAAGATTAAACTTTCGATAGCATAGAGCTCATACGATTATTGTTTGGATTAAGGGGAAGGATCTTCGCCAAGGTTTTATGTGGGTCATTCGATTTACAAAGGGAAAGCTGCTCTTACTATAGAGCCTCGTGCGCCAGAGTTTGTGGCTTTAGAAGTATGTTTTTTTTTAACTATGCTCTGTTGAATCATTTTTCTCTGCATTGATCTTAGATTGGTCTTCGTTGTTGTCTTTATGTTCAGTCTGGTGCGTTCAAGCTTTCAAGGGAAGGGTTCTTGCTGCTTCAGTTTGCTCCTGCAGCTGGTGTTCGTCAGTACGATTGGAGCAGGAAACAGGTCTGTTGTTGTCTTTAGCTTAGTAGTCTATGGAACTGTGATAATGATCATCACTTGGTTTGGTGAAAGAAAAGACCTTAGTAGTCTATGATTGTTGTTTCATCATGTGTGATAATGATTGTAGTGAAAGAAGTAGCCTTTATGACTGTGGTAAGTTCATGTTTTGATGCAGGTGTTCTCATTATCAGTTACAGAGATTGGTAATTTAGTTAGCCTTGGACCGAGGGAATCGTGTGAGTTCTTCCATGATCCTAACAAGGGAAAAGGGTATATGATTAGGACCCTGTTAAGATCTGTTTGATTACACAGTTTCTGTTGATCTTCTGATTCGTGAATCGATGTTGGGTTTTGGTTTGTTGTAGTAGTGATGAAGGTAAAGTGAGGAAAGTGCTGAAAGTTGAACCTCTTCCAGATGGTTCTGGCCGCTTCTTTAACCTAAGTAAGTGAATCTTTATTTTTCGTTTTTTTTCATGAACAAAAAGTTCTTCTGATATCCACCGTTGTTGTTGTTTTATTCATGAAGGTGTTCAAAACAAGCTTTTGAATGTAGATGAGAGTGTATACATACCAATCACTAAAGCAGAGTTTGCTGTTCTTATCTCTGCTTTCAACGTAACCCAACTACTCTCTCTTGGTCACTTTATCTCTTTGTGAAAAGACCTTTGCCTTTATTTTAACTTTATACACTGTGTTGCAGTTCATCTTGCCGCACCTTATAGGCTGGCAAGCATTTGCAAGCTCCATCAAACCAGAAGACACTAGCCGTCTTAACAATGCGTCCCCAAAGTATGGAGGAGACTACGAATGGAGTAGATGATTGAGAATTACCAGACAACCTCTTGCAAACCCGGTTCTTGTGTCCATCCCATCTTTTTTGTTATCGCTATCAACGAGTAGCAGTAGAGAGACTGAAGTAATGTTTTAGACCAAATGGGATGTGTTGTTGTGTAGGAAAAATTCATTTTGTGTAACTTTTTTTTGTCTAAGAGCAAACGGTAAGAATTTTGGTAATACATACAAGAATCAATTTGCTCATGAATCAAAATTACAACAAATATATATTGTTGGTTCAGGTCTGGTTTAAATCGGTTACTTTATGGCAGTTAGATTTAACGGTCTAATTCCGGTTAAGCAACCTTCCGAGCAAAATATCTAGAAGAAGAGCACCAGGAGCAACAGAGCGTGCGCGTTATACGAAGTTTGTCCCCACTTGATCATTTCTCAATCGCAGCGGTGAATTCGAGGATCGAATCCGGAGAGATGCTTGCTTGACGACGGCGACCTACACCGTTCCTTTTTTGCTCAACAGTGAGATCTCTCTCATGAATTCTCATCTTTATTTGACGATGCTTCGTTGGTAGATCCATCCGTCGTTGTTACTTTATCGTATGTGCTTATCAAAGTTTCGATCTTTTGATCCGGTCTTAAGAGCTTTCATAGGATATGTAATTGTCAGGCAGATTTCAATTTGTATGACGAAACCAGTTTGTTACAGTACTTTAGGCAAATGGTTAAGTGTTACTACCACTTACCAGGAACTGAAGTCTGTTGTTGAATTTGATTTGCGACTACAATTTTACACACATTGAAAGTCCTGATTTTTTAGTAATTTTTGTGATCTTTGGTAGAGTAAGAGAGAAAGGATGTCGACTCCAGCGAGGAAGAGGTTGATGAGGGATTTCAAGAGGTTGCAGCAAGACCCACCTGCTGGTATCAGCGGTGCTCCTCAAGACAACAACATCATGCTCTGGAATGCCGTTATTTTCGGGTAATTCAAACATGTCAATATTTGATACTTTTTATTGTTTGTTACAGAAACTTTTTTTGAGTCTTTCTGCACTGTGCTTACTACACCTCCTTTTGTTTTATGGGTTTGCAGGCCTGATGACACCCCATGGGATGGAGGTAAGGTTTTTGTTATATTTGTAAACACTTATCTTTTGATATTTTTGGCAGTTTTTTCATATATGTTCTTGCCTTTTCTTGTATGATCTTGTCAGGTACTTTCAAACTCTCACTGCAGTTTTCTGAAGATTATCCAAACAAACCGCCGACTGTTCGGTTTGTTTCACGGATGTTCCATCCAAACAGTAAGTTAAAAGATTACAACACAAGCTTTTCTTATTCAAGAATGCATGTGATTCACGAAACTGACACTTGGGTCTTTTTTTCCTGCAGTTTATGCTGATGGGAGTATATGCTTGGACATCCTCCAAAACCAGTGGAGTCCTATATATGATGTCGCTGCTATACTTACCTCCATTCAGGTAATAACTGAAACATTCATATTAAAATGCTTCTCATCTCTTTGTTTTAAAGAAAATAGTTGGGTGATTGTTGTTCCTCGGCTTCCTAGACTGTCCTTTTACATAGACATCTTTGAACTCCATTTTAAGTGTTGGTGTTCTTGATATGTTCACAATGGCTTAACCATATCTCTCTTCTTCTTTTTAAATCACAGTCACTGCTCTGTGATCCTAATCCGAATTCTCCTGCGAATTCCGAAGCTGCACGAATGTTCAGTGAAAGCAAACGTGAATACAACAGAAGAGTCCGCGAGGTTGTGGAACAAAGCTGGACTGCAGACTAGTAATCATATGCTGTAGCATTTGTCTTCAAAAACATTGAACATCCTCTCATTTTGTGTTTGGTTCCACCTGCTCTTTTCTCTTTGCTGTCTTCCGTGTGTTTTTCAAACTCTGTGATTGTTGCTTTTGATGTTTCTATGTATTATTTCCATGTATTATCTCAACCACATTCATCTTCGTCATTTCTATTTCAGTTTGATCGTTCGTAGAGATCTTCTTTTGCTTTGTTTCAAACAACAGGATACTAAGTTAGCTTAGAATCTTCAATGTAAAGATAGTATATGTTAATATTGTAATCCATGAGACTACATATTGACTTATTGACTCCTCTCTCTCTACATTCATCTTACATTATTGTTTCTACAACTGTCTCTCTCTATGATCTGTTCTTCTCGAGGGTTTTTCATTCATATATTGCCTTCATGGTTGCTTCATGATTCCCACTGTTTGTCCATCCTTGTTGCACTTGAATTGTATATTGCAGATTCCATACAACATCTTCAATCGATGGTCGCTTGCTCTGATCTTCACAAAGACAGTTGATAGCAAATTCCACTGTTGTCCTCAACGACTCATAAGCATATGATCCGCTAACAGATGGATCTGCTAAGCTGCACAGTACTGATGGTTCATCTCTCAAACCATTCTCCAGCTGTAAGGTATAACGAAAGAGGGTTACAAACAAATATGAAAAAAAAGTTTTTAATTGAGAATTTGAAACATGAACAGACCTGAAGCTTCAAACTTCCCATCTCTGAAGAGCCTGCAGCTACTACTTTCCCTGTGATGATCTGAAGTAGTATCACTCCAAATTGGTACACATCTTCTTTCTCTCCATCCTCATTACTGCACACAATCACATAACTAGTTTCAGAATCTGATACAAGAAAACATATCTTAAAAGATATAATACCTCTGTGGTGTTTTGATTTGATGGCTCTCTGCTCCAACCTACAAATGCCAGGAAAATTCTTAGACTGAAATAAAAGAAGAAAGAATGAAAATTATGCTTTATACCTTTGATGGTAAAGGAATTGTGTAGCCACTGATTTTCACAGTGAGTGTTCCATCAAGCAGAATATTCTCTATATCCAAATTGTTCCCAAATATTCCTGGTGCTACTCCCATGTGCAAGAACTGTATCCCTCTAGCGACTCCTATTGCTATAGCCATTCTCTGAGGCCATTTCATAACCTCTTTCTTCCTACAATCTGATTAAACAATTCCCATATGAATCTACTGTAAACTGAACGTTGTTTTCTGTCTTTGTCAGGTTCTTACCAGTGAGAAAGTCCTTCAACGATCCGTTTGAGATATACTCTTGGACAATGAAGATGGTGTGACCACCGTGTTGATTGTGGCCTTGGTTACTGGCGATGCAATGTCCAAGAACGCTTACCAAATGCATATGCCTTAGCTTTGATAGAACCTCCATCTGCTGAGCTAAACTCTGTGGTAAATTCTTCTGTTTCAGTTTGATACATCTCACTGTCACTGCTATGCCTTCTCTGAGAGAACCTCTGTACAACTGTTGGGACATACCAAAATATATCAACCAATCAGGCTTTAATATTATGTAGTTTCATGTTATGTTTGTTGTTGTGTTTTACCTGCTCGCAGAGAAGACTTGCTGCATCAAAGTCGTTAGTCGCTTCTTCCAGTTCCTCCAAGGAGAACATGTGGTAAGGTGGCAGACCAATCACTGCAGATCTCATTGTCTGCGGTACACGTCCTACGTTCGTAAAAAAAAATCTTTTAATCATGTTACTAGAGAAAAAAAAAAACTGAATCATAAAGTGATAATAATAGTCTTTGTTTACTTGAATCTGGTAATGACTTAGTGCTGGTGGTTGTGTTGCTGCAAACTGATACTTTATCAGATGCATGTCTATCATTGTTGTTGTTTACTTCAAAAGTATCTTCTTCTGATTCTGATCTTCTTCTTCTCAGGACAATCAAAACCAACACAACCAAAATTGCTCCAAGGATGACCACACCAATGATTACCAGAATCACCATGCCGAGTTTGATTCTCGCAGAATCTTTCTCTTCAACCTTGGGGACAGGTTCAACAGCTATTGCTTTGCTAGCTTGGTTTTGACAGAAAGAAAGCGGACGCTGATATTTGGCGTTAGCAGTCCCATTCAAAGACAAGCAGTTAAATGAAAAGAGCACTGTCTGATTCTTGAAACTCTTGGAAGAGTAGCAGGAAGGTAGCTTTCCGGTTAGAAGATTGTGAGACACATCTAAAGTTCTAACCTTTGAGGAGCTGCAGGTAGAATTCGGAAGCGATCCGCTGAACATATTCTGAGCCAAACTGAGGGTTTGAAGAGAAGGAAGAGAGAGCAGAAACTCCGGAATCGATCCGGTGAATTCGTTGGAAGAGAGGTCTAAACGTTGAAGCTTATTCAGCTTCTTGATCTGTTCTGAGAGCTTGGATCTAAAGGAGTTGTTCTTCAATGAAACAGAGACGAGGTTACTTGGGAGTGAAGGCAGTTCAGGACCGAGATTATTACCTCCCAAATCCAGCTCTTGAAGATTAGACAACCCTCTGAGATCAAAGACAGAGCCGTTGAGATGATTGTCTGTCAAAACAAGGCTTCTCAGATTCTTCAGAGACGAAATCTCTTTTGGAATATTCCCGGATATGAAATTAGACGTGAGATTGAGAGACTGGAGAGAAGGTGATAGCTTGGCGATGATCTTGGGAGAGAGAGGACCAGATATACCGAGTGAGGTAAGAGACAGAGTGTTTAAGCTTGAGAGTCTTGTGAGAAGAGTGAAGAGGTCTTCAAATCTTCCAGAGAGTTTACTGGTTCTGTTACCTGTGATGGTTAGTTCTGTTATGTGACCTTTGGAGCAGACGACTCTCAAGGAAGGAGAAGAAGGGATGTTGCAGAAGTTGGCTGTATTGGTCCATGATTGAAGAATCTTTGGATATTGTAGCTGCTTCTTGATATCAAGGAGAGTTTTTGATTCACTTGGAGGTAATTGAGACTCAGAGAGTAGTGGAAGAAGGAGAAGAAGGAAAGTGAAGGACAATACATGGTTCTGGAGGGAACTCTGCATTTTTTTCTGTAACTTTTTCAGTGTTTGGAGATGTGTTTTGGCTTAGAGAAACAAAAACTCATTGAAAGTTTTCATATTTCTTTTTCTGGGATCACAGAGCCTGGCAGATCTATTGGGAAGATGGGAGGATAGCTTGGGGATCAAAAGAGAGTTAAGATGTTCATGGGAAAATTAAGTGGATGCATTTATTGCCATCTTCTTATAGTAATTTAAAATCTTTGCTTGTTTGTTCATTACTGCACATTGCACATCCTCAGCTTGACAGACTGGTTTTAATGCATAGAAGAACATGACTTTTATTTCTATATTTTTTTTTTAAAAAAAAATTTAAGTACATTGAAGAACATGGACTACTATTAATTTTATTTTATTTTTGCACCTCTAGTTCACATTATATATATATATATATATATATATATATATATATATATATATATATTCGGTCTTCTGATTTGAATAGCATAATATTGGTATTGATTTAGTTTCAACTTGTTAATAACTACTTCTTATTGACCGGTAGATGTAATTATGAATGTCAAAAAAAATTTGACAATTGATAAAATGTATTAAAATCCAAACAGGGATCATAGAATACTTAAGAGCATTACTAGTTTTTCTTTTGTTAATTTTTGGAAACAAATTGATCATGTGCTTTGTCTTTTTATATAGGGTCCCATATTTTTAATAATGCAACACGTGATTATGCTCAAAAAACATGTATGGTAACACTTGTTTGATTAAAACCTCTGTATAATTGAACAGGTTAGAGATGATGTTTGGTCACCTGTCGGTGAGAATGAGATCAAGAAATGAATGTCGTTTCTTGTTCACCTGAAAACGAAGCCATTACGTTTGTGTCTTTTCTTTTAAAGTGTCGAGATTCTAACAAATGTCGAGCTGTATTCTTTTGTTCCGATGAACTGTTCATTTACTTTCTCTTTTATTTGTTCTTTGTTTATGAAAATTCTGTCGTTCAAAAAAAAAGTTTATGAAAATTCGCTTTAAACATTTGTTCCGATGAACTGTACACATTCACTTTCTTTGTATAATGATTGTGCAGTGAAACTACTGGTTTTCCATTGTTTGATAAAGAATCGCTGATATTGTGTCTTCAAGAAAGTATTAAGAAATTATTTTACTGTAAAATATTTATGGATTCTAGATGATGAAGCACATGCAACCGCCTTGGAACAATCGTCACTGCGAAAGTATCATTTAATATTTCCTACAACAGGAATTTTATATACCAAACAAAAAGAAGTAAAAAAAGTCTGTCATTTATATGTACTAAGGATAGCTTCTCGCAAGCGCAGAGTCGTGAATATCTAAAAAAAAATTTGATTTGTGTTCTTGAATTTGATATTTAGCAACATTTTTTTAAGAATATGTTAGACATAAACTATATATCCATTGAAATTCAACATCTGATACGCTGACTAATTGACATCCTCATTAGTTATTCAATAAATCCGCAAGATGTGTAAATATAAAAAAAATAATAATATATATCAATTTAGAAACCTCACACAATAGTAAAACATTTTATTAAACATAGAAAAATAATATATACATACCCAAAAAAAGTTTTGGCGAGATCTTTTAACAAAAATAGAAAAATGAATTTCCATGAGCTTTTCTCAGATCTATGCGAACTCTCTCGGTCCGTTTAAAAAATTGTATTTTCTTTTTATTGTTTTTTTCTTGTAGTTATCAGCTGTGTAAGCAAATTTGTTCGTCTCTTTGAAACTATCAGTGTGTTTTAATTCAAATTTGAAGTATGAGAAATTAGTGAATCTCTCTATAGCGTACAGGTCTCAGCGAACAACTTCAGAAAGTAGAACAAAGAACATATAAAAGTAATACTAATTAAGTTTTCAGTAGGACTATGGAATTATATCAATTTAAACAGTTTTAATGATATCTGACACTGAATAGAACGGTTTAGAGTGTAATGGTTGATCATTGGAAGTGAGAGTTAAGCGACAAAGTGGGAGGACCCTAGACCATATTACAGTGCAAAAGTATAGACGATTAAGAAGCTTTTTGGGTATGTCTAACGCATCAGCCTCACCTTTTAAAAGTTATCTAGAAACTGAGTGCCATAGGCCGTAAATTAATTTAAAATGATCCAACAATCATTAATTTATTACATAATCACGTTTGAAAACTCACTGCCGAGGGCCGGAAAAACGTAATCCGGACACCAACGATGACGATTTAAACTGACTTAGTCCAAAAATCGAAATTTTTAAAAGCTTAATTTTTCACTCATTTAATTCTATAATTGAGTAGTATATTTAAAAATTCATGAAGTTTTCATAAAAATAACAAAAAACGAAAAAAATGATGTATAAATCTTGAGCTGTCGGAGTCAATATTGCAGAAAGTCAAAAGTCTAAAGAGGAAGACAACTTGTCATTTGCCTTTCATTAAATTTAATCATAAAAATGCAAAATGTACATTTTCTCTATTCGAACCCGAGTTGTGAGTCTCTTTAATGATACATAAACTACTACACTAAATCATTTAGTGATATTTATATGAATACATACTATGTTAAAACAAAAAAATATAACCATAAGTCCCACAAATATTTATTAAAATCTGATGTGGACGCCTTAAGAAAAAAAAAATTGTCTCATTATATATATACGATTTTACAGTGTTAAAATAAAGGTTTTCTGTGGGAGTATATTTTTTCCCAAGAATATCCAACTATTTGGGCTTATTTGGGCTTCCTTCGTATATCACTCCCGTTATTCTAGCACAAAAAAGCCCAAAATGTCTAAGCCCGTAGTGATTTTTTTTTTCAACTTAGGTTGAATATTAGGATTAACAATTTGACTAATACTAACAGTTAAAAATATTAGATAGAGATTATCTGTTTGCGTTATTAAAAATGTTGCACTTAGCCTAGTTTCAAATTGATTATTTTCAACGATTTATTATTACTTATTTCAACTCAGCCTGAAATATATGTTTGATACAAAAAGAAATACGCCGAGTTTTCAAATTGTTCGAAAATGTTTTATTGTCTGTAAATAAAATATATTCCATCATATTTGAACTGGGGTGTTAACAATCATATTTACTTCATTTCAGTTTATTTGACTTAATGTGATAAGATTTTGTGATATCAAGTATCAACTAAACAACAAATAAAAAGACTCGTTGACCTAGGTTGCATGGAAACTTCATCGAAAAACTGTAATCAGATAATTGGATAGAATCTCGCTTTCAAAATATTTTTTAAAAATACGTTGGAAGCTTATAATTCTGTTTTGAAATCACGCTTCTGTTTTTTAAAACACAATGTTATAAATCAATAAGAAATATTAAATTATAGTTTTAAATTTATATGAAATCTAAAATTTTATAATAATGAAACATAGCGAATATAATTTTACAAATATTAAAACTTGTATAATTATTTTTATGTGTTAAGGTTTCTATTAAAGATAAAACATATATTTAAATATTTTTTGTTAAAGCATATATTCAAATATATTTTGTCAATTATTTGTGAAAAATTATTGTAACTGAATGAATGATTTATGTTAAATTTAAATCATATAAATTCTAATTATATATATATATATATATTTATTT
Organism: Erucastrum elatum; assembly: GCA_900406325.1. Classification (NCBI taxonomy): domain Eukaryota; kingdom Viridiplantae; phylum Streptophyta; class Magnoliopsida; order Brassicales; family Brassicaceae; genus Erucastrum; species Erucastrum elatum. The sequence continues at coordinate 11,686 of OVBX01000484.1, forward strand.
TTATTATTTATTTATTTATGGGTACACACTTTCAACACGTATCCACTTTTTATTTTTTTTTAAAATCGCACTTCTATGCTTCCATTTATTTCCGCTTCCATATATCCGCTTACGTTTCCATAGTCGTTGACAAAGAAAAACTTATTTTAGTCTTGAAGTTTAGAATGAAACACGTAATCAATTTAACATTTATTAATGTCAGGAATCACCTGATTAACCACTTCGATAATGACATTTAACAGACAAAGGAAAATATTATTTCAGCAATTAACAAACATCTATTAATATCATACCATCCTATAGCCCATTAACTAAAGCCCATCCTAACAACGCTGTCGTTTCGTCTCCGTTCTTTTCTCTCTCCAGTCTCCACTTTCTTTCTCTCCCTCTCACATTACAAATGGTGAGAGTGTAATTCTCACTTCACTGTAACGTGTAACCACTTTTGCTATTTAGGGCACTGCTCCTCCGGCGAGGACCCAATGAAAGAAAAAAAAAAAGACAACATTTTGAAGCTCAGAAACGAGACGATTCGGTAAATCTCTTCTATCTTCACCTACATTCAATGTCACTCCATATTCTTCCACTGTTCGATTTCGTCTCTGCGAATATGTTCGAAAAGCATTTTGGTAAATGGATCACTAGCTCTGAGAATGGGAATGATGTGCCTGAAGACACAAAGCCAAGTGATAGACGAGCTTCGCTGCCTACAAAGATTGAAACTCATCATCAAGACGATGGGATTACACTTACACATAGCGGGAGAAAGATCCCAAGCTACATGGCTCCAACTGCATCTGCTAAGGCGAGAGTAAGAGGAGGACAAGGGTCTCCGAGGATTGGTGGTGAAGAGAAGCCAGAGAAAAACGGGACAACTAGGCGCCACTCTCTTCCTCATATAGCCAATAATGATAAGCTAAGTGCAATGTCTCCAAGAGTTCACAGACTTCTCATAGCTTCAGCTAAAGGATCAATGAACGGTGACAGATCTTTTTCGTCTTCCAAAGACATTGGTGGTAAGAAGTCTAGATTTATACACACAGAAGCCTCTTGAAAGTTTCAACCTTAACTCTGAAATTTCAGTCTTTTAACCTCGTTCTGCTCATATTTATTTCAGATAAATCGACAAAGGCTGAGTGGAAACGGTGAATTCCAATATACATATATATATATATATATATATATATATATATATATAGAGAGAGAGAGAGAGAGAGAGTCAGCCTGATCATCTTACACTGTTTGACAAAGCTCTCAAACCTTTTTAATCATTTTAACTGTTTTTTTTTTGTTTCTATATGTTCTCAGTGTGTTTTACTTTGGATTTGGTATGCCTGAGTCTTTGACATTTTTTCTTAATTGTTACTGTTAGATGCTTTGTTTTCAGTTCACAAACAAATAGTAGGTTTTTAGTAAATAGTAATTCTTATAATGCTTCTCCACCGATCATTTACAGTTTGATCATGACACATGCTTTTCTTAGTTCTCTGTAAAACAAAGAACAAAGAAACAAGAAAAAAATAGACATATATATATATATATATATAAAGTGAAATCCAAATGTACCAAAGTCTTCTAATCACAATTCAAAAGATTTAAAAGCATACTTTTACGAGTTCAAAACAAAAGCCTGAACAAAAATCTCAGAGTGCTCCCCTGAAGAAAACAACATCAATTTCAATAGTGTGAACAGATGCATTAATTTACACACCGACCAGCATACTTTACAGCATAAAACTATTCAAAATGCTTTTGCCAAAAATGAACAACACCAAACCATTGTATTGTTGTGAACACAGCAACATACATTATTACAACATAGATTCTATCTTACACGAGGAGATTGACTGTTGTGAGAAGGCAAAGGAGAAGCAACCTGAGTTATGTGCAAGTGTGGCCGATCATAACTATACCTCCTCGGAGACTTCTGTACAACAGATCCGTTACTACCTCTCGGAGAATCAACCAGACCTTGCCTTGTTCCAGGTCCACCACTACCTCTCGGAGAATCAATCTGACCTTGCCTTGTTCCAGGTCCACTACTACCTCTTGGAGAATCAATCTGACCTTGTCTTGCTCCAGGTCCATTACTACCTCTTGGAGAATCAACCTGACCTTGTCTTGCTCCAACTCCAGTTCCAGGTTTAGTAGTTGTTGATTCAAGCTGATCCAACTTGGCCAAAACTTCAGACATTTTCGGTCTGAGTTTTGCGTCAGGGTTTAAGCACTGCAATGCAAGACTAGCAGCAGTGTACGCTCCTTTCTGAGGATACTGACCTCCTAACCTCGTGTCCATTATCCGGAAGAGCTTCCTCCTGTCCCCAAGATACGGTATTGCCCAATCTACCAGACTCTGCTCCATTCCTGCTTTAGATTTGTCCACTGCTCTTCGTCCTGAGAGTAGTTCCAGTAGCACCACACCGAAACTGTAGACATCGCTCTTAGCTGTTAACCGTCCTGTACATGAATATTTAAGATGTGAGCTTAAGAGTTTTAGAGGAGTAAAGTGTATAAGCCAAAGTTTCTCACACCTGTGGCTACATATTCAGGGGCTGCGTAACCGTGAGTACCCACGACTTGAGTGGAGACATGAGTCCTGTCACCAGTAGGACCAGCTTTAGCTAAACCGAAGTCTGAAAGTTTAGCATTGAACTCCTGTAATTATAAGAAGTTTTGGTTAGAAATGAAGTTTGACAGTTTTGGACTGTGGGGGAGTTGAAGAGAGCTTTGCTTACTGCGTCAAGTAGAATGTTGGCAGCTTTAAAGTCTCTGTATATCACTTGAGATTTAGCGTCGTGGAGAAAAGTAAGCCCCTTAGCTGCTCCTATTGCAACTTTCATCCTTATAGCCCATGTTAGCGGCTGCGCACCACCTGCAACAACACCAAACAAAAATCATTTTGATTACAAAAAACACGGTATAAAGAAACTTAAGTCTCTGAGGTTTGACATACGTCTAAAGAGATGATTCTCTAAGCTTCCTTTTGGCATGAACTCATACACCAACAACCGGTCTTCACCTTCCACACAGTACCCAACTAATTTGACAAGATTTGGATGGCTAAGCTGACCAAGATAGTTCACTTCAGTCTGAAACCAAACCAAACCAAAACAAAAACATGTCTCAGCAAACAACTCTTGACACACTTTATGATTACAAGAAGGAGAGCGTACCAGCCACTCTTTATGACCTTGAAAGCCTTCGGTTTTAAGCTTCTTAACAGCAACAACGATACCAGAGCCAGGTTTGGAAGCGGTGAGCGTTGTACGATCAAGCCAGCCTTTAAAGACATAACCAAAACCTCCTTCACCTAAAAGACTATCAGGTCGGAAGTTCCTGGTAGCGCTCTTGAGCTCGTGAAAGGTGAAGGCTTTGAGATTGGGTGATGATAGTATCTCTCCTTCGGTTCTTGGTGTAGGCAAAGAGTCTACGCTAGTGTAGGAATTGATGCTAAGGCTTGATGGAACCGTGGAGCGGCTTGTCTTGCTAGAGACTCTCGAACCCGATGAACCTGTATATACATTAGAGACAAAAGACAATATCTAAAAATCAGACATAGAGAGATCATAACTTTAGTCCTATCAAGCATCTTAACTTGTTCCAACACTTAAAATGTCAAAGAGATATTTACAATCCGTGAAATCAGACAGCTGCAGAGATGGGTAATAGAAAAGGATGGATCTTTGAAGAACCCAGCAGCTTAAAAAGGTTGAGACTTTAGCTTGGAACAAAGTAAAGGAAGCTTACCAGAAGTAGCATGAGGACTGTGGCGGCTGCTACTGTCGACTTTAGCTGATGAATCCAAACAATTACCCATTTTCCGAAGGTAAAGCCTCGATCTTTTTCTTTTGTTTTCTCTAGAGAACGAAACAGATTCACAAGAACATGGAAGCAACGAGCTTCTTCTTATTATTCTCTTTCTCTCTCTTTCCTTATTGATTGCTCGGCGGCGCAAATTGTAGGTGTAACTGAAACCGGTAAATGATAATACTTTTTTATTTTATTTTGTTGAAAATAAAAAAAAAGGAAGATTCTACGAAGAAACAAAAGGAGAGCAGAAGAAGGAACGTGAAATTCTGAAAGAACACAGATAAGCACAGCACACCCTTACATTTCAAAATGTCTCATGGTGGTGGCGATGGCTATTCGAAAGTACGATTCTACCCTTCTCCGTGGTCCCTAGCTTTTCTATTAAAAGACAATAGTATCCTTACCTTCCGCGAATCTCAATTGTTTATGCAGGCTATCGAGAAGGGATAGTTTGGTAAAAGTTCGTTACTAATCTGCTTGCGTCAGCAAGTCCATGTCAGATTGTAAAGTCTCAACTTTACATTTTTAGCTTTAAGCAAAAGCGATGCATCAAATCTAGAATGATATTCAGTCGCCGAGGTGATATTATTGTGGTAATAAGAGATTCGAATGTTATCTAGATAAACATAAAGGTTTTTTAAATTCAAATGGGTTACATCAAGGTTTAGACAACTGTTTTAATGAAAAAAGAGGTAGTTTACACGCTTTAGGATATTTTAATTCCAACTGTGATAAAACTTTATTCCATGCATTGACTCAACACATTCCGTTGTAGATCTGTTCACATTACGTTGGAGACCGACACATCCATAACACAAGAGCGAACTTTTTGTCCATAGTAACCCTGACAGTTGTCATGTGTGGAAAATTGCTTTTGACATCGTTTTACAAAATTGGCAGAACTGATCAAACAAACATTACTAATCACAGTAAAACAAAATGGTGAGTTGGTGACTATTCACGTTAGATAATTGTGAATAAACAAATAAAGAGCTTACGCGTATTTTTCAAAATATGTTTTTTTATACAAAATATGTTTTGAGTGCATAATATTGTAGTTGATATCATTTTTATGCTTTCAACCTTCTTTTATTCGTTAAAAATATAATCATATTTTCCTTTACATAAAAGTATATACCACTTTTAATAAACTGTTTAATTATTTTATTAAATTATTTGATAAGCTATTATTTACAGCCTATTTGAATATCTAGAAATATACGTTTGAGTGCATATTATTATAGTTGCTGTCATATTTTATGCTTTCAACCTTCTTTTATTCGTTAACAATATTATCATCTTTGCCTTTACACAAAAGCATCTTATCACCTTTGTTTTTTTAATAGACATTTTAATATTTTATTAAATTCATGATTTCTAAAACAACGTACATCTCTATCATGCACGAGTTTCTTACTTTCCCCTGAATTGTTAATTATAACTTTTACAAACAACAAGTTTCGTGATTTTTGAAATTATTAAAATTCCATCTAGAAGACTAAAACCAACGAATCTAGCGACCAACCCTTGAATCTTGATAACTATATGACCCACTCTGGTGCACAGAGCACACCCTATAAAGCCAGGCCTGCGTAAAGTAAACAAACTTCAGCCTTTGACGGATTCACAAACACCACCAAAGACCCTATTGCATCATGGTACTATATATATTCATCTCACGTTTGCATCAAAACCTACATTAAACAATCTTCCATCTATAATCATATCATCATACGTACAATGAGATTCTCGCGTGACACATTATACATAATGCTGGCAATGCAGCCGCATCCGTTGTGCCTTAACGTCAACTGATTGTTTTGAAAAGAAAGAAAATATTATTATAAATTTAAAAACGCGATACAGAGATACAGTGACGATTACAAAGCCTGATTCCGATCAAAAGTTATGTAGATTCAAATAACATAAAACAAGATTTGCATTAAGCACCTAAACCGACGCATCCCACTAGCCAATTCAAAATCCCTAGATAGCTAATTCGTGTTTTTCTTGTTGATAAACCCTATCGGCTATCTGGTCGAACCCGAGAGGAATGCACTTAGTTCTATAGAGTGGACTGACTACTACACTATCTGATCCGAGTTTGGAATACCTTCCGACTAATGTAAGGAAGTAAACGATCATATGTTATGATCCACCATGTAAACCACTTGAGACAAAGCTCAAGATCAGACTGGTCAAGTAATGATAATTTAGTTCTATTATCAATAATCCCAAAAAAAAATTGAATTTAACATTCTTTGTTCAGATGTTAGTGTTCCTGAAACGACACATGAAGCAGATGGATCTGGACAAACTTGTCAAAATTTAATTTGACCACCACAACAAGAGCTATACACTTCTATAAAAAGCAAAGCTGCACAAAAATCTGAAACTCTGACGCCCATAGAAGGAGCAAGAGACGCGAGCCTTGCAACCCTTGTAACACCCCGACCGCCTATGACTAACGGGCCATCCATCCGCTCATTTGGCTCGTGGACCCATCTCATCTGACGGTTAGTCCATAAATTTTTTCCACATATTTGATATTGTTTACTACTGACCATATAATCACCACATGACTTCGCTTTAATAAACCAGCTGAGAATGAAATTATATATGGGCACAACAGACAACATGCTCTACATGTTTAGCTAACCACGAGAGATCGGATTCGAAGCATTTTAGTTCTGTAAGAAGAAACACCCGGACGCGGCATGGGACATTCTAAAATACTGTATATGCGTGCGGTGTCCCATGGACAAAACTTCATATTTATGACGATTAGTAACACCGGGTCAGTAGGCTATCGCTAACACGAGTACGAAGTTTGTTAGCATCGGTAGTGACCGGGAATCCATTGTCGGTTTGATGTTAGCCACAGTTAAAAGCGGTTCTTGGTCGGAACGACCGGTATTATGGTTCATTTTAAGAAAAAAATTGATTTTATGAATTGAACCGGTACTAGTAGTACAAAGAAAGAGCGGTTGGAAAATTCAAACTAGAAACAAAAAAGGCAGGAAAGGTGATGATTACGTTTTGTCTTCCACTAACTAACACTTACTTTTAACCCTTCCCATTATATAGAGAAGCAATCCAGATCCAACTAAGAACCCTCTTCATTTGAATTCTTCTTCTTTTTGTTTCTGCAACTAGTATAACTAAGGAGGAAGCAGAAGAACAAGAAAATATAGGTACGTTCTTATAAAAGATAACGATAATTCACACCAAAATCAAATCATTTCCATTCATATAATCTCTTTACAAATCACATGATTTTTTTTTCAAAAAAAAAAATCCTTATGTTTCTGTCTTCTTCTCAAACCTATGAGAAGTTACTACATAAAGAAAGATTCTCCAAAACCTTTATGAAAGTCTTGGCTTATCTTTTCTTCTTCTTCATGTTTTCTAATCATCACTGTATATAGAAAGGCGAGATGCCTCTCTGAAGTTGATTAGTCTTTTTACACTCTAAACAAAAACTCTGCTTTTATGGAACATATAGGTTCTGTACAGAGAAACAACAAATCAAGAATTCATTGGGAAAGAAAAGACCCGGATTATGTATCCGGGTTTGACCCTAAAAGAGAGAGAGAGGACAAACAAAAGAATGTTTCTTACACACACACACACAAGTCATGAATTTAGAAGAAAAACACATACTTGTTAACCCTTTGATGAAATGGGTTTTAAGTATGATGATGAAAAGAAAACACTCCTTGCATCCTGAGTATCTGAGAGAGAAACTCAGGTCTAGACTTTAGAAATGTTACCTTTTAACATTCTTTGATTCTAGATTATCAACACTGAGGGGAGGGGGAAAAATGCAGATCATAGCACGCCCGCTTCACAAAAACTTTTCAGGCCGATGTGGCTGCAAAACCTAATGAAGAAAATCTAAGCAGAAAAAAGAGAGGGAAGAAATGCTAGTTATGTCGGCTCCATAGAGACATAACCGCGGTCTTGAGGACGTTTTTTTTTGGGGGGTTTTGGTTTACAAGCTATCAAGGAGGACTCTTTTGCAAGGGGGTGGTTGTGAAAGATTAGCTCTTGGACATGGGGACTCAACACCCAGTGTTTTTAGCACAAAGTTCCTCTCCTGCAGACACAGATTCAATCAGCTTTCTGTTTATAGAAACTATTACCATAATATTTAGGTGCAAAGCTTACACTTTCAGAGAATTGTGGGCTTGGGATGCCTGCTGCTAGAGATCTGAACAATGGAGTGACTTGAACAGGAGATTTGAACTCTTCCTCAACCGACATAGGCACAATCTCATTAGGGATATATTGACAAGATGAAAGTAAATCCACTTGTGCCACAGTAGCATCAGGTAGTGACTCCCCAGCATTTTGCTCCTGCTTTGCTGTCTGAGAACCAGACATGGTGGGTTGTTGGGTTTGGTCACCAGAAGAATGAGGCATTGTAGTTGATCCTGAGCTATAGTCAGAGCTTGCAGGTGAATCATGGAGATCCGGTTGCCTATAAAGGGTCATTAGAATGTCAGAAACCGTTTCAGTATAACACAACAATCATTCATACTAAAGAAGTGTGAAATCAGAACCTCCAAGATGCTTGACTATCTTCATGACTAATCCTCAAGTCCTCAACAAGATCCTTAAATTCCTCAAGTTGGAAATCAATATCAGGTAGTCCGTATCTGAATAGATCATTCTCCTTGCTTTTATTAAAGAAATCCTGCAGGACCTGCACCATTAAGAACAACAACACTTTTGTAACTAGAAAGCTCACAAAAGAATCTTGCAAAGATGTGTTGTAAAACCGCAGAGTAGTTCACCTTCCAGGCATTCTCCATGCTTTGTTCTGTGTTATCTGCATTAACTTTCTGGGCCAATGAACTGAGAAGCTCAGCTTGTTGCATCAAACATGTTGCCTTTGGATCATCCTTCTTAAGAAACATCTCTCTATCCTCACCTATTTACCAAAACAGAATAAGAACTTGCTCTGTTGCAACTTGCATTTTCAATATAGCTATCACATCAGTTTCCAGGATAAGCAAAAAAGAAGAAGAAATTTTGCGCAGAGTTGCTCACCTGCACTCTCTTTGGCACTATCTGTTTGATTCTTCTCCTCATTGTGGGCTAGTACCAAACAAGGAGGTCTTATCTGCTGATTCACAACCTTTATATGTGATCTATCCCCATAGAGATGCTGATTCCCACCTGGGTTAACCTTTATGTGTGATCTATCCCCATAGCCACCAAACACTGTAACATCTGGAATGTCACTTCTCCTGAAATAATGAAACATGACATTTTCAAAACTCAATTCTTTGGATCAATGGGACCTTTCAAAAGAAAGGTTGTCACCTCATCTTTTTACAAAGAGGGGAATGGGTTTCGGCTTTCTGTGGTGTACTGATACCACAATCTGGGAGCAACATCCTTTTGTTGTTAGAGTTGGCACAAGAAGCAAGTCTATTATTGTCTTTAGCCATGGCTTCATACTTGGCTCTCTTCTTGCACAGTGTTGTGAACCTGTTCTTCACTGCATTATCCGTTCTACACACAAAACAAGAAACAACACATTCTTTAAACATCTACTTTCATTTCCATGGACTTTAAAAGCTTCTACTTTGGTGATGTAGTAGTATATACCTGCCTGAGACCACTTTTGCAATCTCAGTCCATCTGTTCCCAAACACTCTTTGTGCCTATACAACCAGAACACACACACAAGATGAGATACAAACTCTATAAACTCTTCAACTATGTAATAATAATAGAAATAAGAATGTCTAACCTCGCACAAAAGAGTATCTTCTTCAGGGGACCACCCTCCTCTCTTGAAGTCAGAGTTCAAGTATGTATACCATCTGCAAAACCAAAAAAGACATGATCGGATCAAACAAAAAGACTCTAGAAAAATAAAACAAAATCATTAAGATTTCGAACACAACAAACCTGCGTCTACACTGCCTTGTGCTCTTATCAGTGAAGTTGGAAGCAATGATCGCCCAACTGAAACCAATCAACACATCAAAAAAAAAAAATATTTTAATCAGAATCGATCAAATAAAACCACCAAAGAGATTGAAGAAGAAGAGAAAGAAAAAAAAAACCAACTTGTCAGTTCCATGTAAAGTGATTTGCTTTCGAAGAATATCATCCTCCTGCGGAACAAAAAACACATCTCAGAAACTGTTGGATCATCATAACAACAGAGCAATCAAACAGAGATTGCATCAATATATATTAATATATAGAGAGAGAGACCTCTTGAGACCAAGTGACAATATGACGCTCCTTCTTTTTGGAATCATCGTTCTTCTTCTTCGTTGTCTCTTCCATTTAGTTTAGTTTCTCTCTTTCTCTCTCTCTGACGCTCTCTCCCTCGTCGTCTTTGTCTATTGTAAATATATTTTATCTTGAACGCTCCCTTGTCCCTTTATTGAAACCCAAAAACTATCTCTATCCCAGAGAGAGAGAGACGAGACGAGACCCCCGACCCCTCCAACTTTGATAATAAAAACCCAAACTTTTCTCAGTAAACCCAAAATTAATAATCAATCAAAACCTCTAATTTAAACTAAAAGAAAGTGAATTTCGACGAAACGGAGAAATGGGTTTTTTATAGAATGAAATAAACAAACATAAAGTTTTGATTTTTTCCTAAATTGAAATGTTTTTTTTTTGTTATCATTCAGACAATTTCATGAACGTTGGTTCTGTTTTAGAAACCTCTCTCACTGTTCTTTGGAACTGTAAATAAAGAAATGAAAAACTGATCTCATTTCCCTCTCTCTCTCTCCGTCACATGCCTCCTTCTTTTGAAACCTTCTATTTTATTTTTAAGAATTTAAAGAAAATTTGTCCTGAAAATAAAAATAATTTAAAGAAAATAAAAATGTAAAAAGGTTGGTGTTTAGTGCGCGGGTATGAAGGCAAGTTTGAAAACTAACCCTGAAATCCATGTGTCTCCCCATTAACGCTTTCTTTTTGTTTATTTCAATTTCTTTTTATTTTCTTACATATGTAGTTACATCCATAAGGTATGAATGTGATATAATAGTAATGCTATACTTATGGATATGTTACCTTATGAATATATAATACAATAAAGTTTAGTGCATTCAAAAACTTGCCTTAAGTTACACACAACCGAACGTGGTGGTTTTATTACGGGCATATTCTCTAGTTTTCTTTTTGTAGAGTGTATGATAACTTTTTATGCTTCTCCTATTAGATCAAATTGGTTTTGAACACAGAATAATCATATTTCAAACTGTTTGCAATTGAAAAAGTGCACATGGTTTGATGAGTGATCTTTAGACAATATAGTCGTATCTTGAATAGGGTTTCATTTTTCACACATTTTTTTCATCTTCATTGTATTTTAGTGTTTTGATGATTAATACAAGTATTCTGTTACAAACGACATCATGAGAAAATAGACACTGCTTAAATTTAGTTTAATCTCGACAGCTATTTGGTTCGAGTTTTATTTCAACTCGTGTAAAACAGAAAAAAAAATAACACTTCAAACTATATCATCTCAGATATATTTTTTTGAGTGGCCATGCAATATAAGTCTGCAATATTGTGAGCAATTGAGTTTATTTGGCATTGGTGGACACACCAACAGAAAATTAGTTAGCTGAGTCTTGGTTCATCAAATATTCCGAATTATAAAAGAAAAAAACAAAACTGTGAGTCCTAGAATTTACATGTGTTATACTATGAGATAATACCCAGAACGGTTATTGCAAGGAGCCGACTGACAATGTTGTTGATTTGCTTAAGAGTATACAACAATTTATATGACTCAACGAGCACCAATGCTTTTTGGTTTTGAAATTTCCAAGACTTAAATAAATTTGTTTTAACTTTAAAATTTGTAGTATTTGAAAAGAAAACTATAGCTGTAACTTAAGAAGAAGATGATATTTACAACAAAAAAACTTTAAAATATAATGGAATTCAATGTATCCAGACTTAAACCTATCAGTTACAAAAACAAAAAGAAAACTTAAACCTTATTTGGTAATTATTTGGACTTTTACTCAAAACAGTACAGGAGAACGAATTGAAGTACTTTTATTTGGACTTATATATGTTTTTTACCACATGGTTAAGCACATGGAATGGGATAAGATAATGTTTGTATTTTGGTTAAACCGTAAAAGTTAAGACTACATAATCAGTTGGAGGATTCGTCAGTTCAAACTTTGACCAGAAGGTTGTGGTATACGTGAGAAGTGAGCGCGTGGTGTTTCGGAATTTGGAAACCAGCGAAGCAGTCTGACAAATCACTCTTCTTTTTCACTTCGTAAGTAAATACTGTCATTAATATGACAGATGTTTATTGTAATGTTTATTGATACGTATAATACTACCATCCATTTTACATTTATTTTACCATCAAATTTAATTCCATCATACTAATGTAGGTTGTACTCAAGGTTCGGGAACGCGCTAGGCGCTAGTCGGACGGCGGTTCTGGGCCTAGCGAGTTGTCAAAAAATCGGGGATTAAACATGGATTAATCGGGGCCTAGATTTTGTATTTTTATTATATTTATATGTGTATATAAATTAGTATAAGCGTGATAGAACAATTAAGTTTGAATCTCCCACTCGTTTCGGCACTTATCATGTCGCCAGCCAACCCGACTTCAATCCTCAGTGGTGTATTTTATTTATTTTCGATTATTAATCAACTTGTACAAAGTCTCACATCGGTTAGTGATGAAAAAAGAAGCGAAGTTGTGATCTATATATAGTCATCCTTTGTAGTTGTATAACAGTGGAGTATTTGGGCTTTCTAGTCAAGCCTCAAAAATATCTTCATTGTTAAAATATTTAGTGGGGGCCGATTAATCAAATAATTGACCGGTTAATCGGTAAATGGGCCGATTAATCGGTTTATTGGGCCGATAAATTGACTTGCGATTTTTTGATCCGAATTGAGTAAAATCGCGGCGGTTATGCTTCGGTTAGCGATTAACCGGGCGCCTAGGCGGTTAGACGCCCGAGTTTTTGAACAGGGGTTGTACTTAAGGATTTTGTGTGCTGTGAATCTCGTTGGGAGAGAGGGTTACAAAGTCTATGCAATCCATTTGGTAGGGATGAGACGAATATAAACATTCAAGAATTGTATAAAGTATTAGAGCACCATTATTGAGGAGTCCTCAACTCAAAGTCCCTAATAAATAATATGTGTATGTATATGTTATATATACGTGTGTAAATGTGAGCTAAGGACTTTACGGAAACCAAAGCCGAAAGTTTCTTAAATAAGAAACTTTCGGCTTTGGTTTTCGTAAAGTCCTTAGCTCACATTTACACACGCATATATAACATATACATACACATCTATTTTTTGAGGGACTTTGATTTGGGGACTTCCCAATAATATTGTTCTTAGACATGAACTAGATGTGTGTTTATACTATTTCAGCTTATAAATCAAGATATATAGATTGGTATTTGATTTTGACAGATCTTAAATTGTACTATTTGAATTTGACCTTTCCAAATATCTAAATTTTAGAACTGATTTAGAATGAATCCGGGAACAATAATTTCATCATAGTACATAATTTTATTTTTGATACTAAAGGGTTTTGATTTGGATGTACTATACAAGTTACACTCCATTTTATTTTTGTGTTCTAATAGAAAGGAAAATGGTGGATAAAAAATTCTATAACGTGATGGGATAATGATGAACTAAGCCCGTGTGACTTATCGAGTAAACTTGTCGCCATTTATGTATGGGAATCATGCGTACTACGTATACTACAGTATTTGACACTAAACTATTTTTTGGTGTATATCTATTTTTCTTATTCTATTGTATTTTTGTATAAAACTGAAACTGTATCTATTTTAATGTTAACTAGATTCTGATCTGTCTTTGAAATGATGGATATTTTTTTGTTATTTTTTCAATATAAATATTGATAATTATTCGTTTTAATTATATAAACTGTGACATGATCAAATTTCAATTATTTGAGTTTGTTATAGTGTGTATAATATGACGAAATTTAAAATGCGTCATACAACCGTTTTATATTTGTAAATAAGTTAAACAATAGTTGTATCCAAAATTCGTACTTGAACTATTATATAATTTTAAAAGAATTATGAATTATATAAAATATTGCTAAAGATATAAAGTGGCCAATAATATTTTTGTTTATCCTCGTGTAGTTACAAAATTCCAATTCTAATATCAACCTTTTAAAATGATTGCAGACTTTAATTTATGTTATTGATATCAAAAAATTATGGAATATGAAATTGATTATATAAAAACATAAACATTTAATTAGTTAACAGATTTGGATCATAGCTAATTTATTTAGAAACGTAGGCTAGATTTTGATCCGTCCATGAAAGGATGAGTATTTTTCGTTGTTTTTCAATATAAAGGTTGATAATTTTTCGTTTTAACTATATAAATTGTAACATGATCAAGTTACAATTATGCGGATTTGTTATAGTGTGTATAATATGATAAAATTTAAAATATGTCACACAACCGTTTTATGTTTGTAAATAAGTTAAACAATAGTTGTATCTGAAATTCGTACTTAGAATATTTTATAAATTAAAAAATTATAAATTATATAAAATATTGCTAAACATATAAAGTGTCCAATAATATTTTTGATTAAGCCTTATCTTTGTGTAGTTACAAAATTTCAATTTCTGATATCAAATTTTTAAATAATTGAAGATTTTAATTTATATTATTGATATTTAAAAAGTTTATGGGATATGAAATTGATTATATAAAAATATAACACATTAAATTAGATCTTATTGAAATAAGCTCGTAAAATAAAAAGATAATAATATTATTAATTAATTTTTTTAGTTAGTCACATCATTAATGGTATTTTTGAAAAATTTGAACATTTTATTAAGAGTATAATTTGAGAATGGTTTTTTTAAAAAGTATTGATGGAAGAAGAGAGATATAAATGCAACGGAAGTAAAAGGTCGGTGAAATGAGAAAGGCCCACAAGCAGCCACAAAAAGGCCGACTCTATGATAAATAATGGAACCCAATGCAAAAGTTCACTCCTTTCTTCCCTCATTTTATCGATATTTCTTACACTAAAGTACGTTTTCGTTCGACCAAGAAAAGTTTACGTTCTTCTTTCCTTTCTATCAGCCAACAAAGTTATGATCTTTTAAATATTCGCTCTCTTTTATAATCTTTCTTTTACTCAAGACTTTTATATAAAGCATGCAATTTCTTATATCGCATATCGTATGCTAATCATAGATAGCTAGGTTTAATATATTTTCTTTTAAACAAAAAAAAAAATATATATATATTCTTAACTGCCTTAGATTTTCTATCGTGTTTTGATATCCGTATATAAATGCATAACACCTAAGAATTAATTTTAGAAAAAAATGATTTATAAAACCATTCATTTATCAAATATATTATTGTCAAACAAACAAATAAATCAAAACATGGTGGAGATGAAAAATGATTCCCACCATAACATGGGTCGTTCTCAATTCTTTATGTCACAAAAAATTGTCATATTGTGGCGTTTGGGCTCTACTTTGAAAGAGAGTGAACATTTATCTCCCATCACTTGTACATGATATGATATTCTCATTGGATAAAGTATTTGTAGCTTCCAATTTCCTAAACCTATAATGCAACTTTACCAACTCCCAACTACAGACATATAGTCTTCTTTATCTTTATTATATTTTTCACATCATGGACTTGGGGTGTTTTCCTAGATTAACTGAATCCACCCCAGTAAAGATTTTCATTCATACCTTTAATATTTTGTGTGCAATTAACTCATCGAATAACTTATAAACTTTTACCTCACGTTTCCACCAAAATGTACTGTATAAACACATTTATCACATTATATATGATGGAAAATAAAATTGGATATATAAAGAAAATGCGGAAAGAGAATGATTACATTTGTGTGTGTACCAGCTCTTATGGACTTTGCAACAACAAAAATTGACTTAACCCATGACAATATTGCCTTATTCATACCCACACATTATATATACATATATATCTTTATGAAAAAAAATCAATTAGGTTCGCATATTTATTGCTTTCTAAAGAGTTCTATTCTCATACCATATTAAATCAACACTATGCTGTATGGTCTACTTAGCATGCTTATCAAAGAAAAGGGAAGAAAATAACGAATGGTGAGTCCCCATTTTATTTATATCATATATTGATAGTATTTTGCAACTTAGGAAATAAAAGTAGAGCACATAGCATGGTTGTGTACTGAGACAGGATAAAAAATATAGTTTGATCGCAGTCATAAGAATATGTTATATTGTTTTATCGCTTAAGAACTCTCACAGTAAGAAAATATATAGGATAACCACTTTCTACTATTCTATTGGAATGACGAGGATGTGGTCCAGTGAAGATGATGATAAAATTAGTGAGTAGAAACGACTACTTATAAAAATACTAAAAGCATGATCCATTGGTGGAAATGATTAGTTATATAACAGAACTATTGCGAAGTGGGAATTGGGGTTTTGTTGTTGGAGGAATGGCCCAATTTCCCAAAGAGATTTATAGTAGTTTATTAATTTTGTTATATTAACAGAACGTGATATGTGCATCTTTTCTTGCTTTCGTCTTCTTTACATGATCTCATCATGCCAAGTAGAGCGGCCTCTGGTCCAATCAATTCCAACCACTTGTCGTCGTGTTCTACTGTATTCCTACTTGAGTTTCCACCACGTTGCACAGCCTAAGTTAGAAAAATGTGAACAACTATTCCAACTCAAACTCATGCAACTTGATAAATGTCTTTGTTTATTATTTTGTCACATTTTATTTAAAATATGAGGTTTGTAAGACTAATACATATACTTCCATGCATATATGTACTTATAATATTTGAATTGCTTTTTTAAAAAAAAATATTGAATTGTAACACAACGATAACTATTGCAAACTATTAGCTGATTATGCAGAGATCATCTTTATGTCTTCTGAATATATTATATGGTCCTATGATGATAATCACATTACATTGAGTTTTATTTCTATATATTTAAGGCATACGGAATTGGATGATTACGAATGTCCACTAGTTATTATATATGTAGCACAAATTATCAAGAAAACGTGATACTTTCTAAGAAGTTTTTACCAAAAGAGCTTGGGAAGAACTTTACTAGAAGTTCAAAAGCTTTCATATATAATATGGTGGGTAAGAAATGATGAACATAGAAGTCAGATCTGAAAATTCGGGAGCTTGAAACATTTCTCAAGAACTCAAAAAATTTAGGAACCGGAACTAAGTTTGAAAACTTAAATCTATGTAAAAAACCTTAAAAAATTTTGAGGATCGATGCTAGTGTTTCACTCGGCTGTCCCCATATCCAACTTAGCCTATTCATCACTATATATATACTAAGATTTATGTGTTCAGTAGGTGTTATTTAGTTTTGACAAAATAATTGGATTAAATCAAAACATATATATGGTAATATGTTCAATAGGTACTCCGTAAAGTTAATTGTCGCACAATAAGAAAAAAAATTGTCGACAAGACCGACACGTAATATGGAGTTAAACTAAAATGACACAAATATTAAATATCATGGTTTTAGGAAATTTGTTATGCCAATTGCAAACACTTATATTTGCATCCATTATAAAAGTTACCAAATACATAACTTGAGTGGAATAAATGGATATATACATATAAAGAGTTACATTGTTATTGATACGTAATCAGTTTAAATGGATGCGTATGGGTCAACTTAATGTTAAAGCAGAAATGTTATCTAGAAGAAATTGCTAAAAGAAAATTTTCGTCAGCAAAAAGAAATTACAAAAGAGAATTTTACGATCGTACTTTCTTTTAATTTGTTATCTTTTGACCAAAATATTAAGAAGAGTTTTATATACACTTTTGTCTACTGCATAAGGTTATATATGCTCTTCATTTTGGGTATTAGGCCGCTCCCTTCTCATCATGAGTTTGTCTTTTTGTTTTTCCGAAACCCATTCATCATACAAAGTTAACCGAAAATAAAAGAAAGACAACACTGAAAAGAAAAACACATTCATCTGTCCCACGTGTGCAAAGAAAATAATTTGAGTATTCCTAAAATCAATATTAGCAATGTTGAATTGCTTGGGATCCCTATTTCTTACAACCGTGTGGGCACCTCACTTTAGAAACTCGAACCGACTTTTCTAAAACCCTAAACTTTTTTCTTTCTTTCTTTCGTCTATTTTTCTGTTTTTTTTACTTATGTGGCTTTTAACATATATTTACGTCTGCACGCTCTCCCTATCCCACAAGCTTTCTAGGAATCCGATGCCTATCTTAATCTTAGCTTTGCCTAACTAAAGTTTCATTAGTTGGGCCTAAATCATCATAATTTTCAGATCCAGCTGTTTATCAAAGCTATGATCCAAGTGACTAAGTGAATAAGTGAGGAGTGTTATATATATCCGAAATAAATGAAACTGGTAGAGGTTTTAGACAATCCAAACTGCAACTGCTGTCACCTAATTGCATTGATCAATAAGAACATGTCTAACGAAACTTTATAAATAATGGAGGACACTAAAGTACCATCAATTAATTTAATGAATAATCTTTTGCTGTTAACTATACTTCTTGCAGGGTGTGGAGTTTCATTCATTATATACTGTTAATTTTGGAATTTTTTTATATTTTTAAATAACATATTTTGAATTAAGAAAGACAGGAAGAACAGGATATACTTATATGACATAAGTGCATAGTTTAAGGTTCGTTGTCACTTGTCAGTTTGACCATTTGACCAAAATAGCTTTTTGTTTCTTAAACATAATCAAGTTCCTGACTCCTGAGGTTGAGTGTTACACTGCTAATTAGCCAAATAAAAGTAGTTAACCTCTTAACTTTATGTGCGAATATGTACATTCAAATGGATATGTATGATAGGCCATACAGCAGGGTATGTGTTTAAACTATGTAAATGTACGTAAGTACACAATGTGGCCATGCATGTGGCTTAAAGCCTTAAAACTATGACAATTCTGCAAATTTTGCATCTTTATCCACAGCTGAGACTGAGAGGCCCTTTTCTCTTTTTCTGAGTATATTAAATCAATCCTCCAATCATTTTTCTATTTTTCCAAGATTCCACCGCCCATACACTCCCTTGCTTATGTACGTGTGCGTGCGTTTATTAGTGTATATACATCACCCGTATATGTATTTGCCACCAATGTTTAATTTCGGCATTACGTGAATGAAATAGTGGTAAGCTTTATAGCTAAGAGGAAGTTTAAACACCCGACCATTCATTTGATTTGAATGAATATAACGATCAAATAATTCATTTACTGTATTTAATTTGGTAAAAAAAATTGGTTTAGTGAGATCGGACAAAAAATGACAATAAAATGAATTCATTTGTGTATGTAAAGACGCATGCCTACATAAATTAAAAGAAATAAAACGCAACGTAGGAACAAAAGGAGGCATATCTTGCAAAACAAAAACAAATAATACATGTATGGATATAATCATATAATATTTGCAAAGAATGGTCAAGGGAAATAGAGAAGACTGCCTCAGTTTTGGTGAGAATGTGTCAGACATCAAAGCAAATCCTAACAACCAAACTCTAGCTTTTATATATGCTCACCTATCTATACTTTGGAATCCAATGGAGGTTAACTTCATCCTATATAGTGGTCACCATAGCCTAGACTAGTTTCTAGTTCTTTTTTTTTTTGTAACTAACTAGTTTCTAGTTTGAACGACATTCTTTTGTTTTGTTGGATAATGGATATGATAGCTTAGATCAACTTCAAAACACGTCTGGTTTGTTTTTTATATATAGATAATGTTTCATCCGGTTAGTTTAAACATTTTAATCTCTTCTTACATGAAAGAAATTAAAAATTGTGGAATCTAACTATCTAAGTAATTGTTATATATTTAATGTGTGGTCGTACTCATTCAGTATGCAGAGGGCGTGACCCCAAAAGCTTGAAGGGTGTCTTGGAGTAGGACCAAACCGTAACATATTTAATAATTTATAATAGATTTGTTCCTCACACTTATAGCATTTATATTTTGTTTGTTTAATTTGGCTGTCACATTATTGTCTGACTATAATCATATAAGACAATATCATTAGCTGCAGACTCTGCAGGCATATTTTTCATATAAAATGTATTCGGTAGATTTACAGCAATAATTTCTATTTAAAATTTGCAAAAATATTCTTGCAAAAAAAGACATATATTTGAGACGTACATATAACATATATGTACATCTTAGTTTCTGATACAAAATTTCAAATATGTTGTCCAAAAAAACTTCAAATATTAATACACTAACATATTCAACTGATGGCGTGTATTATTTGCAATAGCTGGTCTTATGTCATCACAAAAAACATCAGTGAAGTTCTAATTTATATCACATATGTCATTCTCATTTTCTATTTAATTTTTTAATCTACATAACGAAGGATCCTCCAAATTATTAAGGTTTTCTTTTCCAAATTACTAGGCTATTTTATCTTTTGTGGATATTGAAATTTATCAGAAGAAGAGTTTATCCAAAAAAAATAATTATCAGAAGAAGAAAGATGTGAAAACAGGGTAACTTATTAATGATGCAAAAACTTTATTGGATACTTAATATACTTTCTTGAAAACATAGACAGAGTGAAGATCATATATAATACTATCTTGATTGCATGATGAAGATCAAATGGCAGTGACTGCAATTTTCATATTGCCTTCACAATGGCCTGGAAAATTGCAGATGAAAAAGTTTTGTCCTCTAGATAAAGTTAGACGATCTTTGCCTGAAGTGTATGTTGTCGCACCTGCCGGTGTTTTGCAATTGTTGTATCCTCCACTATCCACCACGACCACGTTGTGGAAACTCGGATTATAGTTAAACACTACAACAAAATTTTGAACACAGTAAACACATGAAATGTTTGCAGACTACGATGCATATAAATACTTAAACGATGATTTTGCACATGCATTCTTGGTTAAAAAACACACTTTAGACATCTAGATTCGACAGCAAAAACTTAATTGCTTGTGGTAAATGTGTAGGTGAAAGAAAACTTAATGATGTGAAATATGTTTACCGAGAACGTCACCGGCTTTAAAATGTTTGCCTTTAGGCCAATCCACAACGTTAAAGGCCCATTTCAAAGAATCACCAACAATATAAGTAGCAGCTTCAGACTGAAGCACCAAAACTGAGACCACCATCAAACCTACTATAGCACTAGTTGAGCATGAAGTGCCTCTTCCCTTGGCCATCGATCAATCTTCTGAGAAAGTGTTTACAGACAAAGAGAGAGAGGGAATGAGATAGACTATAACGAGTGAATAGAAGAACAAACTTACAATATATGAAGAGAAAGTGTACGAAGAGTTTTTAAAGAAAATATGAAGGCATTGAATACTGTTTTGTTTTGTTTCATTAAGGGAGCATCTCAAGAATCCACGATATATGGTCATTTATCATTTATGGATACATTAAGGGAGCATCTCAAGAATCCACGATATATGGTCATTTGTCAATGTAAATTGACAATAGACACCCAAAATACCTTTTGTATCTTTTGTTTGTTTTTTTTTTTGTCAAGCGTTAGAATGCGAGAATCCAAATTGAAATTACAAAAGAAACGAGTTGGAAACAAATAATATATAAAACAGTAAAACATTAGAAAGTCATTTAAAAAAATAGACGAAAACTTAGAGTCAAGATTTGATCTATCTTCTTAATTTAATAAATTGTATGTAGGTAAGACAGTTCTGTACGATTTCTGAGTCATTCAAAACAGCATATGCGAACTTCACATTTACGATATGCTATTGAGACTTACTTTAGAAAGACTAAGATTTTGCTGGAACTGTACATATAGAAGCTTATGAAATCATTCATATGATGTTTATGGGAGGTTGCCACAATTGTTACACCTCCCACCTAACTTATTTTTATAAGAGGTTGAGTTTGGTTTTTGAAGTTCATAGGTGCTTGTTAAGCAACCTTCGGACCGAGTTTTTGAAATCTTACTTTTCATTTTATGTACTCAATAAGCACCATAATTAAGTACTAAATGACCATTTTATCATGTTTTAGTGACTCATTCTGAAGTTGGGTAATCAGGTTTGTCATTATCAAGACTTTTTCTTGTAAGCAAGATAACTTGTGAAGTTTTTTACAATTTGGATAAAGCTTTTTAATGAAGCAAATTCACTACGAAAAGTCTCACAGATATTCATATCTTTATCTCTGATATCTTGAAAGATTAATCATAGCTCATCCATTTGATCCATGGTATGTCGTGAGTCAACCATCACGAAATTAAGAAATATTGTTGTAAAAAAATTTCTTCGAGTTTACACTGAAGAATCTGAATTATTTTCCAAAGCATCCCATACACATTGAACAGCTAATCCACTAAACAATTTAGGATATATAACCTTTGCATAGGAAGTCACCACACTTCCATGCGTCAAAGCTGGACAGTTCCCTTAGAGCAGCATATCTCAAGCATTTGTTTGTCTTCAGTAAGATACCTAGACCTAGCCAGTTTCAGAGTAGTCAGAAAGAAGTGCTTTCTTTGCAGCCACTACTTGAAATTAATGGAACCAGGCCCGGTTCTTACCCATGGCAACATGAGCATTTGCCATGGGTCTATGGATCCAAATTTTTTGTTTTGTTGTTTCATGGTTCTATAATTTTTTTTGTTGTTTGAAAAGTCCATTTCAATTTGTCAAATTATTATAAATAGCTTAGTGTTGTTTTAAGAATCCATTTCAATCCGTTAATTTATCAAAAACCCCATAATTAAGTAAACGTAATTTACTTATTAAAAAACACAAAACAATAAAAAATATGTACCTCACCATTATTTTTCCGTTGACAAAAGAAAAGAAGCACTAGAACCAAAGCGGTGAGCGTGAGACGTTAGTAACACAAATCACAAACCAAAATTTTTATTATATTCATCGATTTGTTAGTGAGATCCTTTTTCAAGGTAATGGAATGAAGAAAAACAGGAAAAATGTTTATAAAAGTAGGTCTGGGCATTCGGGTATTCGGGTCGGGTTCGATCGGATCCTTTCGGGTCCGGATTTTTCGGGTCTATGAGTTTAGGATCCGATATGATAATTTCAAATATTCTGTTCTGGGTCGGTGAAGGTTGTACCGGGTTTGGGTCAGGTCGGATCTTAGATAGTTGGATCCATTCGAGTAATTAAAATTTTTCGGACAGGGTTCGGTTCGGGTTCGGGTGAGGTTCGACCTAAAAAATACCTAAAAATATTTTTTTTTAAAAAAAGAAAATTATATCCAAAAATATTCAAAATTTTATTCAAAATTTGTGTTTTTATTATATTAAAATGAGAGTATATTAAACTATGCGATATACAACAACAATTTGTTGTCTCCTAGTGGTTGAACCCCTTGTTCTCTAGTCAAATAACCCGTCTTCGATTCCCCCTCAATGCATTTTATTTAATTTACATTATAATTTGGGTTTCCGTAGGGTTTCGGGTTTGGGTCGGGTCGAGTCTAAGACCCGCGGGTCCTCTACTACAAGATCTGATAGGGTAATTTGACCGGTTCGGTTTCTATCCGGACCGAGTTTTTTTGGATCGGTTTCAGGTCGGGTTTTTGGATCCGGATAAAATGTCCAGACCTATATAAAAGAGTCCATATTCTACGTTTCGCCCAAGGCTATGAAATAGTTTAAGACTGGGCTGAATGGAACTTGGGACGAAGTACATTAATGTTGCTAGGAACAACCAGAATTTGTGTAGACATTGTTCCAAATGGTTAACCATCCACAGGGTTGGGTTGTCGGCTCATTTGTTGAGTCACCATTCACTCTGTTGACATTAGTCATTGTTAAATATGTTTCACTATTGAGGATATTGTTTGTTCATGACTGTAGAACACATTTATGAGACTAGTTTGGTCTATTTACTTTGTTATATTATATACATGCACTACTAAAATATGAATTTGTGTACCGCAAGGAGCCGTTAAAGTCGTTACAGTAGTCGTATATTGCCAGTTTTATATTCTGTATATAAGAAATTTCAAGAAGTACGATCAAATAGTATGTTTGGTTAACGTACAGTGATAAGAGGTGTATTTGTAAAATTTATAGTCCCATTGTTGTGTCGTTACATTACAACAAAACTAAATGTACAAAACCTACATACATATGTCGAGAGACGAGAACATGGCCAAAAAGAATCTGAATTTTAAGTCTATACCGCGTGTAAAAGACTGTGTGAGCTCGGTTTTGTATTGGAGTGCTGGTTTAAAAGATTTCACCCGATATGGAAACCAGTAGACTTGAAAGAACTTGATAGTGTAGGAAGGCTACGCAGAGCAATAACTCCGGCAGCGAGAGCAGCAACAGAAGCCAAAACAAACGCAGGTAAGTTTCCTCCTCCAAACAATGCATCCCATGGACCCGCTCCAAGCGAGACTATCATCTGTATTTAAAACCATATTTAGTCACTACTAACAGGACTTGAGCAGCATTATACAAAGATAATGAAGTTAAGTGTAGTTAGATTCGAGAGATTGCCTGAGGGATAACAATTGCAAGGTTCAACACTCCAATAGCCAAACCTGCATCGAAAACAACACTAAAAAGAGTCATGTAACCATTTCTTACTCCGAAATCTAAGACGCAAAGCTATGAATGGTTGAATCTTTACACCGACCTTGACCACCACCGGAATCAGCAGTGACTTCTGCTGTGACAGAGAAAGGAACACTGTATGTGATCTGCACAAAAGAGCCAAAAGGATGCTTTTACCATCACATATTTAAAAGAAATGTTGCAACAGGAGTTATAAAGGAGTTTCGGCTTTATATAAAATACATACAGCTAGAGGAAAACCGAGGAGTGCAAAAACGATTATGGCTGCGGTTCTTGTTGTTTCGTTTCCAGCTATTATGTGTTCGATTCCTTTAGAGTTATCCTTCAAAGACATCAAGCTAATAACCGCTGTTCCTGCCATGCATGCGAATACTGTAAAATTGCTCAGAGCCCATACAGCTCGTGCACCCATCCGCTGACACATTGGTTCAATCAAGAATGAACTGATCCCAAGAACAACCTACGGAAACCAGGAAAAACGAAAGAAAATTCAATAACTTTGTGAGTGAGTGAAACAAGCAGACCTAATGTTACTATATTGATCCTTACAGAGTTAAGTAACAAGCCAAATGCACCTTCCCGAACACCTTGATCATAAAGTTCGACGCGTAAACTATCCCCCGTTGGATCCCCATGGTAAACTTCTCTTCCCATCCAATCTGTATCAAACAGAAAGAAGGGGAACCACGATAGCTGCAAGAAAGAGGACAGCAAATCAAAGTTATAAGGTCTATGAACAGGAAACAATGTATAAAGATGCTGTAATGTTTTAGTTTGGTTCTCACCCATGTAAGAGCCATGACGATAAGAACAGAGTGCATAGCAGGCGGCAAGTGCCTTAAACTGGTTAGCAAATTCACTAGAACAGATCCAGGGCCATCAATGAAGGTCTCATCTTCATGCTCATTGTTTGACTTTCCAAGCTGTAGATCCATATCACGTTCCACTCTCTCATACTTTATTCCATTGGCAGTACCATGATTCGATTTCGAGTGCTCAAGACCTTTCGGTTCGAGATCATCCAGCAAAGGTGCAGAATCTGGTATGCGAGTGGGCTTGTTGCTTGCCAAAGGAATCTCTTTAGCAAAATAGATTGTGACAAGAGTGCATATAGTGAGAAAGACCTGAAAAAAATGACAACTCTTAGAAATATATACAATCAGACTGCAAAACACGAACTGAATTATATGAGTTGTGACTAAAGGATAAACTGGACGAAGTTTTAGAACTTAAAAAAAACACCTGACAGATCATACAGACACTAACGGAATATCTTGAGTTGTGACTAAATGATCCCCAATATATAAACATGACACTGGGTTTGGTAAAGAGCAGATGCTTCCATTGCATTTTCAGATCGTTTTGGCAGATGCATGTCAGAGAAAAGAAGAACATACTGCTTACCACTGCAAGAAGAAAAGCTGCTTTAAGATTTCCACATGCAGCACAACATGCTCTACTGGTTAGGAAAGGGAACCATCTGCTCAATAAAGATACCCAGATTATTTAACAGCTGGTGAAAAGTGCAAAACTGCAAATGAGGAAATAGAATACAGGTTTCGGAGAATAAGGATCTCGAAGATTACTCTTGCCATTTTCCACTAGCCCCAGCAGAAAACCCCAGTATATTCCCAATGGCCATCCACAAGCAGAAGATAGCATTTGCAGTATTCCGCTGATCAGGACCTAAGGAACGCAAATGACATCTCATCAGTGTTTTTCAACAGAATCAGAAGCATTGCAAATACAATCTATTCTAGATTTCAGCCTGTTACATGTACGGAGAACTTCTATCACTACCTGAGAGATCAGCTAGAAGAGCACGAGCAGGTCCCTGTACTGTGTTGTTTGCAAGATCCAACAACCAAAACCCAAGGATAAAGACAAAAGCTGCCCTGGTCCGTGTCCCTTTGAAAGTACTGCATTTGCATATATACACATAGTCCGTCACACACTTTAAATTCAAACATTCTCTATAAAAACATGACATAGGCAGGGTAGCAGGAGAGCAACCTGCAATGTTCCTTTGTATCTCCTAACAGATACCCAATGTCTGCAGAAAACCCGATTATTATCACCTAAATTGCAAGTTTTTTTTGTTTAGCTTATATATAATAAAACACAGGAGCCATATCCTAAAGAAAAAAAAAAAAAAACTTAAATCAAATCTTCCATAGCCCCCTTACTGCTATTGAGATCATGAGTGATCCCACGAGAATAAACGGTCGTCTTCTTCCATACTTTGAAGTACACTTATCACTCCAAATGCCAACACAAGGCTGGACCTAATAACCAACAAAATTTTTCCGATCATATTTATACAAGTCAAAGGTTTATAACTCCAACCAATAAGATACAAAACTAAAAGAACTAAAACAAGATTGAAAAACTTACCACAAGGCCTGTAATTGGGCCGCATAGCCAAATAAAAGAAGAAAAAGCGTGTGATATTCCAAGAGTCTGCACACCAATCAGCCAAAAATGCAACACTGGTTAGGTAAGAAACTCAAACAGTTCATAAGCAACAACAATAACAATAAAGCTTGATTATATAAGCCGTTGATACCATATAGCTCAATATGAAAACGTAACTATGTATTAATTCCCATCATCCAATTAAATACGGCAACAACCAATTAAAGTTCTCAAACTATTCTTTCGTACAATCTTAACAAGAAATGGCGGGAACGAAGGAGACCTGAATATAAGGAGTGAGGAGAGAAAGTTGCAATGCCCATCCAAATTGAACACCTGCAGCGACCGTGCAACTAAGCACCAGCGTCACCAAGCTGCAATCCTTCGCCACGTGTCCACCACCATCCTCAGAACGACGATTCAAAGGAGATGACGAAGAAGAAGAAGCGTGTTGTTCGTTGTTTCCATGCTTCGTCACCATCTCAACTTCAACATCCTTCCTCAGATTCCTATACGGCACGGAGATCGACACCGAGTCACCGCTCTTCCCGGTCATATCTCGCCGCCGTCAACAATGCCTCCACAGAAACTACAGATCCCTTAAATTCCGATTCGAATAGATTGTAAAAAAGAGATCTAGGTCTAAGGGATTAGTTACGCCTCGAGAATCGGAGACGAACGATCGAGGATCGATCTAGCGGAAGAGTCAATTTTGGAGACGACGACGATCCTTTTTTTCTTTGTAAGATTCGTTTTACAGAAACCGTTGATCTATAGATTGACGGCTGAGATTGTATCCGCTAGTCTATTATAAGACTTACCGGTCGTAACTCATAAGTCAACTTCCTCCTCGGGTAATCGCAGCCGTTGATTTGATTTTGTACGGATCGAAGCCGTTGCTTCTGTTTAAAGAAAAAGCGGACGAAAGTCGCCGTCACCGACGCCAACCATAAAGAAGCGCGCTTTCTTGACGTTTCATTAATGGGCCCTCAGTTCACGTAAGTTAGCCCATATTATTAACTATTAAGCCCATTAAACCCCAATCTAAACATGCTTGTATAGCGGAGCATGATAGGCTTGTAGCATATGACGTATACGAATAAGAAGAGATAAATTATAAAAGGAGGGAAGGAAAAAGACGTGAGCCTAACAGATGTATGCTGATGTATTGGTGAAAAATATGCAACGAGGACTATTATTCTTGCTTGTGGAAAATGAAAGGTGTAGGCACAAGTTAATATACTTACGTCTTTCTTTCTCCATCTTTCCTTGTCTCTCTCTTTCTCCTTCGTGTACATGACCTCTTTTGTCCTATCTTTTTTATTTTATTTTATTTACATCAAATGCACTTTTATAACAAGTTCAAAACCAATCATTTTCAGTTGTGTTAAGACCTCGATTTTTGATGTTTGCTTTAGCTGTTATGGTGTTTTTTTTCCCTTTCATGAAAATAAAATGACTAAATTGACATGAGAACGGTTCATTTTGGTATTAAATGGTACTGGATCATTATCTTATTTTTTCTTTGATATTTTTGGTTTTGAGAATATAAAAACTTACTTTAATTAATCAGTTTTTTTTAGCAAAAAAAAAAGAGAATATAAAAACTGAGTAACATTTTTGACGAAACATTGTAGACAAAAAAAGATAGAGAATTGTCTATTGTAACAATTTTATGATCAGTTGTAGAACATACATTTTCATTCATGATTTTTCCAAGTACTAAAATCTGAGATATATATATATA
>OVBX01000485.1:0-40308 GCA_900406325.1 Erucastrum elatum
CTATATAGCTTATGCTTTGCACATGGAGTTTATATTAACTTTAAAGTTTAAGGATTTTAGGTTGATGTTTCTTCTTGCTATGCATATTCATTGTGATGATTCTTCTTTTTTTGTTGATTTTAGCAATGTGTTTGTTTGTTGCAGGAGGACAGTTGTGAGTATTCCTTGCGGTCCTTCAGCACTAGCTGTGAAGGAAGCTGTGTGGGGTTTAGCGTAATATGCAGTCATCTCTCAGGACAACGGGCTTGTGCCTATCATGGAGCCAGAAATTGTTCTGAATGGTGACCACCCGATTGAGAGGACGCTTGAGGTTGCTGAGAAAGTGTGGTCTGAGTTGTTCTTCTACTTGGCGCAGAACAATATCATGTTTGAGGGGATACTGTTGAAGCCGAGCATGGTTATACCAGGTGCTGAGCACAAGAACAAGGCCTCCCCCGAGACCGTCGCTGAGTACACGCTCAGAATGCTCAAGAGGAGAGTTCCTCCAGCTGTTCCGAGGATCATGTTTCTGTCTTGAGGACAGTCTGAAGCGGAGGCTACACCGAACCTGAATGCCATGAACCAGAGCCCCAACCCGTGTCATGTGTCTTTCTCCTACGCATGTGCCCTGCAGAACTCTGTGCTCAGGACGTGGCAAGGTTAACCCGAGAAGATCGAGGACTCGCAGAAGGCTCTCTTGGTTAGGGCAAAGGCCAACTCACTGGCGCAGCTCGCCAAATACTCAGCGGAGGGAGATGATGAAGATGCTAAGAAAGGAATGTTCGTCAAGGTTACACCTACTGATTTGTTTAAATTTGGTCCAAACTTGAAGAGATCTTAATAAAGACCTTTATTGTCTCTTTCGGAAGTTTTCACCCTTTTTTTTGGTTTTTTCTTTGTTCTATCAATGAGAAAGAAACTCACAAAGTGACGATGATATGTATGTGAGAAATTCTAAATCCATATTTCCTCAGGATTTTGAACTCAAGACTTGGTTAGTTAACACAGCAAGTACAGACTGTTGGTTAAGTGCTTTAACCATCTTTGATAGGCATACAGAAGATTACGTACTGTTTCTTGGGCAAGCTATCTTTGGGTATACGTATAAACTGGTAATTAGACCATTGGAGTGAAAAATTAGAGTGGGATTAGAGATGCACTTTGACGGGGTTCAGTATCATAGAAAAACAAAAAGTCCTACAAAAACAAAAAGTCCGATACTATCAAGTTTTAACAGAGAGGGTATCCACGACGTCTAAAATAATCATATCTGGCCTATAAACCTGTTGTTCCTAAGTCCTCGACATCTCATCTCTTGTCTTTAGAAACCCAGGCTATAAATCTCTTTGAGATCTCATCTCTTCTTTTCCCCTTTTGAACAGATCGATCAATCGACACAATTTTAATTTCAAACTAGATTCTGACCCGCCCTTCAGATTAATTTAAAGTCATAAATATTTTTGTTGAAAAAATTAATTTAAAGTCATAAATATTTTTATCTTTGATAAATTATATTTTTTTTAAGAATTTTATGAAATTTATCTAAAATTATTGTATGAATAATTTTTGTTATTTTAAATATGACCAAAATTTTGAAAACTTCAAATAATTATGACCCGTCTTATGATTTTTGTTTATTAACCTGCTGTTAAACTTGTGAATTATTTCACAGTGATTTTATTCCGTTATGTATTGATAAAATCTGTTTTTGTGTATTTTAAAAAGTTTATATGATTTTTTATTTTAAATAAATTTTTTTTTTTTTAATATTTGAGAACATTCGGGTCTTCAGAATCTAGATTCTAACCCGCCCTTTCAAAAGAATATGTATATTTTTTGTTTAACTTTTTCTAGATATTTAATTGTAATACTTGTGTTTTTTTATTAATCATATTTTTTTTGTAGTCAGATATGTGTATAAATCTTAATCAAAATATATTTGATTTACTGTAGAAATAATAGTAATTTAAAGTTGGCCGGCATACACTCGTTTCTTTATAATTATAAATCAATTTTTTGTAATCATATTTATCTATTCAAATTAGGTCTAGGCATCCGGTCCTCGGATCAGGTCTTATTGGATCCGCATCTTTCGGTTCCTGAAAATTTAGATCCACATAGATATCTATAGTTTTTCAGATCTGCTCGCCCCGGATCTTGTCGAACTCTTGTCGGTTCAGGTATATAATTCTAATATCCGTAAAACACTCGTAATTTCAGTTTTATTTCGGATTCAAGTTGATTTGGGTATATAGGACCCGAAAAGAACCTGACATATCCAAACTGAATTTGAAAACTCGAAAAGTATCTGCAAATCCTAAAAATACCTGGAGAAAATATATCTGAAACTTACCCAAAATCAGATCCGAAAATCCGAAAGGTATCTTAAATTTTACCCGAATACCCAAATTATATTTTTTGGAAATTTAAAATTTACCGAAACCTGAAATTATAACTAAAAACCTGAACCCAAAACTTAAAAAAATATCTGAAATATCCAAAATACACACAATCATCCAAATTTACCTAATATATAATAATATTGAGTATTTCGAATACTCGATTGGGTCTTTTGTAGGACGTAGATCCAAACCGAGACTCGTGGGTCTCCATAAAAAAGATCCAATAAATATTTTAGCATAGACTCGGATCTGAACCTGTATTTTTGTATCCGTTCTAGTTTGGTTCTTCGGGTCCGATAAAATGTTAGACTTATATAAGATTTTGATATGTGCTTGAAGCGCATATATAGCGTTGTTTTGTATTTTTTCTGTAAATATGTCTGAAATTAATTATTACTATTTTATTATTAACTTTCTAATCATAAATTTATGAATACAAATTGAAGATTTATTTTAAAATTTAAATATAGTAATTTTTTAGTTTATTAAAAATATTACAATACAAACTATAAATAATATACATATATATATATATATATATATACACATACAGTTATGCTAATTATAACACATACCATAAAACCATAATTTCAAAGGTTGCAATCAATTCAGATTCAATATATTGATATATTGAAAAAATCGTTAAAATATATCCATCCTAAGGTTACAATAATTCAGATTTAATATATTGATATATTGATGCAGTTTTCGATTTTGTTGGCCCCGGATTATTAGGGATATTTTCATTACTCACGCTTACATGGAGAGACATATAAATAAGAAGCAGTTATATTAAAAGTATGGATCATGTAAATTAGTTACATGAAGTAACTGAAGTAACTTGTTATATTCATCAATTAAAAGGTTGAAATTATTAAATAGCATAAAATTTATTTGGGCTGAATTTAGTTAAAAAAATATAAAGTTGGACTCAATATTGACAATAGGGGAAAACATAACTTTATTGTATTAAAATAAATTGTCCAAAAATTTTGGATAGGTGAGAACGTGGGTTCCTCCATATTTTTTTACGGTTGTTTTGAAAAAAAAGTAGTTATCAATACAAAGTTAGTTTTGATTGAAAAGAAACCAAATTATCATAATATTTTTAATTGTTGGACACAACCTATATCAATGGGTCATGCTGGAGAATTAATAGGATAGATAATATTTAATAAAATTATATATATATATATATATTTACTAAAATAAAAATAGTCTATACAAATAAACAGAAAATTAAATTATCGAATTTTAATAATAAAATTTAATCAGTCAGTTGCAAATAATTAATGTAATAAATCAAGAAAATTAAAAACTTAATAAATATAAAATTTTATTTTGGTGTAAAGTTTGGTGTGATGGCTGGAGATGAAAAATAAAGTTAAACACCAAATTTCATGTCAAGGTTGTAAATACTCTCAATATTGTTGTGTTTTTTTTATTAAAACAGTTTTTTTTTTTGCCTTTTGCAGAATAGTTTTGTACTTACAAAGAAAATTTGATTGAAAATTTATATTACTAGAGAAAATATTAAGAAAAATAAATTAAGTTTTTACATTTGACATTTAGACAAAAAAAATATTTTTTTAACATTTTCAATAACTTTTACACTAAATTATATGTTTAAAGATATGGTCTCTTATCAACTATAAAATATTATAATAACACTGCTTAACAATTATCATACTCAGAGACGTCTAACATAAATTCCACCATAATTTTCAAATTTTAAATCTTCAAGAAGCAAAGACACGAGCTTAGAGATACATGAATGTGATATCTGATTAAGTTTTTATAATTTTTGTTTGATGGTCATTTAGACAAAAATATAATTTTAAAAATCAACAAAACAACAACAAGTCATGGTTAAAACACTTAAACTTAGAGGAAATAAATAATGTACAATATTATTTATATGTCATATTACTTCAACATAACTAAATAGATAATAACAATACATTTATTGTGTTAAAGAATATTTTTTGAACATTCTAAAAGGAACATAACAAAAAATAAAAAATAAAATAAGAGCAATATAACAAAACAAAAAATCTGTTCATGAAATATAGTATTATATTTTTTACTATAATTTATGTTATGTTATATATTATTACTAAATTAAATATTGCACTATATATTCAAAATGGTTTCACTCTTAAACCGACATTCAGAAATATTTTTAAATTCATGATTTTAATTCAACTGTTACTAAAAACTTTTTTCTCATACACTTATTTTATAACATGATTTTTTTTTATTCAAACTACTATACAAACAACACAATAATTCTAAATTGATTATTCAAAGATGTTAGGTCAAATGCAACAATCTATAAATATGTAAAAATTAATAATTTTCAAAACATACTATCCGCGCGTAGCGCGGAAAATGGATCTAGTATACATAATGAGGGACTTTTTTCTCTGTCCACGTCAGATTATTTTTATTGTATGTGGGTCCTACTTCTTTTCCCGGTTTGGAAGGGTGATTTGTTGTTTGTCCGATTGAAGTAGGTTTGTATTAACGAGTTTTGGTATTTATCAAATGGGCTTGCTTACAAAAATAAAATAAAAAAGAAGTAGCCCAATAAGCCTCTTTGGTCTCTGATCTTCTTCTTCATGTGAGCTTTAGAGTTCCCACCGATTCAACGCATTGAAGAAACACAAAATCTCTTTGGGTTACCATTTGCTGTTTCTCTTCCTCTAACCTTTCATCTACCCGTCTATTCAGTTCATCATCAATGGTGTCGATTCATAACACTACATAATTCCTCCTTATATATACTTCATCTTAAATGGAAGAACCTTTCATCTCAAATACTCTCATTGATTTTTTGACCAGGCTTAGATTATAACAACTCTTCGAAAATATCTGCCTCTGATGCTCCAATTGCTCAATACTCTCTCTCTCTCTGCTTTGTCGTCTTCTCCCACGATTTCGGGATTCCTATAACATCAAGAAAATGGTGAATTTATGGGAATCACAATTGAGAGATTAAAAAATACAGTTGGTCGCCTTTTACTCAGTTTCTCTGATCGATTTCAGCCAGGTTTGATTTTGATGTATTTTGATTTTACAGGAACAAAATCAAGAGATGATTTTTTCTTTTGACTTTTGCTTAGATACTCAGACCTTGGATAAGACTTTTGTAACTTTATTGGTTGATTTATGTGCTTCAATATCATACTAAAGAGCTTGATCATCGATATCTCTGTAGAAATTTGGAAGATGTAGCAATATAAATGCTTCAAGTCATCACCAGCTTCATAACCCAAATTTAACAGATGCAAAGCAAAGAGGTGAGAATTTTGTTTTTTCCGTATTAGCTGTCCTATCCCAACTGAGTTTTTCAGGTTGCTATCTCCTTAACACAACTATTTACCAATTTTCAAATACGCAGGGACACGACGGTGTGTTCACAAGAATTTGGAACCGACTCGGCTTGAATTTCCAGGTCTTCGGGTGGATACGGTTGTAGTGGAGGAAGGTGAAACTTCCGAGGCAAGAAGAGGCTCTATGCTGCCGTTGAAGAGAAAAAGATTTGTTCTGGTTCAGACCATCAGACAAGTAAGGTAAGATAAAGTAGAGATTGTCATTTACTGTACGATGAATGGCATTAATGTAAACAAAAAGAGATTGGGGGTTGATTATATCGTGTGTTTGTTTTGGAAAAGCAGGTGGTTATTCTTAGAGTGTCTGTTTACTGTCACTGCAGAGACTGTGAATGCAAAGCGAAGAAACATCTATCTAAAATGCAAGGTCAATCTCTTCTTATCAACAAATTTTTTTTTTCCTTTTCCTTTTCAACATGATGTCCACACAGCATATACATATCATTGTTTATGAATGGGTTTGAAGTAGTTATAAATGTATTTGGCAAACGCGTAGGTGTGAAATCCTTTAAAATAGATTTTGCGTCAAAGGTGTGTGACTGGAGACATCACTCTCTTGCAAGTAGTGGGTTGCCTCTCAAAGGTCAAAAATGCTCAGTTCTGGACACCACACCTCCATCATCATTTAAAGGCTAATCCTGAGAACTTAAAACCACACTTTTGTGTAGTTGTATTCACTTTATCTGATTTGTTATGAATCAAAACAGTAGAAAAGAGTTGAGACTTTCCTACTCCAGTTTCAATATTCATGTAAAAGACCCAAACCTTTCATTTAGTTAACTTTAGTTCTTTGACTCTATGCTATGCAACTAAGGAGCTGGCCTCTTAGTCCACCCATAACCATTTGTCTCACTTTAGGTTCGGTTAGTAAGTCAATCTTTTGACATTTTTAATATAAATTATTATTGATTTCTAACCCTATTTTACAGGTGCACATTTAAATTTTCAACACCTACCTTATATGTTCTTCGTAATTGTTAAATGTAACCATCACCTTAAACAAATCATCTCTTCCTAGATAACATCACATATATTTTATTAATTTACATATACTCTTCACCGACTATCAAAAGAGTGGTGAAGCCAATAGGAATATGTATCAGTAGCACCCAAAATATCTACAATAATTTCCTGCTATGCAAAGAGATTGTCCAATGTAGGTTAAAATGACACAATCAAACACAAGCACCTATTAATATCAAAAATAATACAATCAAATACAAGCACCTATTGATATAGAGCAACAAGTATTTCCACTCCCAAAGAAAATTTGGAGATATAAGCTGTATGAAACTGGTAAATTAACTTACACCCCAAATCAAGCCAGAGCTTTAGAATCAGTTCGTGTGCTTCTTGAACGTCATATATAAAAATAATTTTTATATAATTATTTATTTGTGTTCATTTATGTATTATGTATAAAATAAAATAAGAGTAATCACAAAATCAAAACAATATCTCTCTTTCTTATCTACGAAATTCTTTTGGTAAATTTCATTTATTTATTTAAATATAGTATATAACTAAGTTTCAATGACATATATATATATAATATTTTTAATATAAATATTTATCATTTCAATTCATACTCATATGATAAACACAAAATTTCTAATGTGCGATTTTTTTTCAATGCAAATTTCAAAATTAAAATATTAAGGTTTCAATACTTTTTCAATAAAATTTAGAAATGAAAATATTTATGTATTCTTATATGAATGTCTATTAAATGAGATTTCATATTCATACAATATATGCGATTATTTGTACTTTGTTATTACGAAAAATTTAAACCATTATTCACAAAATTATAGTGTGAGACATTAAAAGTTTTTAGTAATTTATAGTCACTTTAAAAATTAAAAATATAACATATAAGAAAATAGATATTTTTATTATATTGTTAATGTGATTGTTTAATATCTTTTAATAATATAACATTAAACAAAAAAGAGTTAAGATACAAAAATTATTATTAAATATTTATTATTCATAATCATTAATTGTCATATATATGTTAATTATATTAGATAATTTCATAGTTTTTATCATATATATGTTAATTATATTAGATAATTTCGTAATTTTTATTTAAGAAAAATGCGAGAATATTCTTTTGTAAACTAAATATCAATTTGATAATTAGTTTATAAAAAATACAATATAACTTAAAATTGACCAGCTTATTTTTTTTATTTTGAATTCCATTTTCATAGTGACACGTGGTTACAAAACAATATTGTAATTTTTCTAAACTAATATATAAGAGATGTGAAATTTAGTATTGAAAACAATCAAGCTTGTCAAAAATAGATAATAAAGAAGTTAACGAAACTTGCGTAGAATAGATATGATCATCTTCTCAATGCGTAGCATATAAATATTGAGAGTTTATAGTTCACAAGCTATATAAGCCTCCATTAGACATCAAAGCCGCCTCATCCAGTCACAATTGGATATATACGTACTTGTATGTTTATAAATAAACTGCAATCAGCTCATATTTTCTCATCCACCAAACACTCAGATCATCACAAAAAATACTAAATAATACAACACCATGAGTCTTATGTTTTACTTCGTTCTTGCCTTAACCGCAGTTTTAGCCACAAGCACGCATGGCGCGGTTCTTGACATCGACGGTGACACCATGTTCCGCGACAGCTACTACGTTCTCCCCGTAATCCGCGGCCAAGGCGGTGGCTTGTCTCTACGCGGCCGCGGTGGTAAGCCATGTCCTCTCGATATCGTGCAGAAATCATCCGAGCTCGAGGAAGGTATTCCAGTAAAATTCTCAAACTGGAATATCAAAGTTGCGTTCGTTCCCGAATCAAGGAACCTTAACATCCAGACGGTCGTTAGAGCCACGATCTGCATCCAGTCAACGTATTGGGGAGTCGGTGAGTTCGATGAGGAGAGGAAGAAGTACTTCGTGGTGGCTGGCCCACAAGACTCGTCGAAGAGTTTCTTCCAGATCGAGAAATCTGGAGATGATGCTTACAAGTTTGTGTTCTGTCCTCCCGTTATTGAGACTGGCCGTCCTAGATGCATGAATGTCGGTATATTTGTGGATGAAATCGGCGTTAGGCGTTTGGCTTTGAGCTCTGAGCCATTCTTGGTTGTGTTCAAGAAAGCTAACGTTACCGAAACTTTGTCCAAGACTATGTGACACTTGCGTGGGAGGACAAGACTCGATGTTTACTTTGAATTATCATAAAACCTCTATGTGTTGTTTTCCTTAGATTACATATTTGAATAAAATATCTCTTATCTGTTCTCTTTTCTCAATTAGCTTAACATTTACATGAACGCGGTCGAGTTTTTTTTTTTTTTCTAAAGGATGATCGCTCTGAAACAAACTAAATAATCGCTACAATGCCGACAAAATGAAATACAATTAGTCACTAGGATGCAGAGCGGTCTAATCAGCCATGCACATCTAATAGTGTATATGGTTGTTTAATAAGTTGAGCAACCGAAAATGGTCCCAATCTAAAAGTAAAAGAGGATAAGAATTTTTACAAAAATAAACATATAAATTATGATCTAAACTTCTAATTGTTAGATATGCTAATAAATTTATAATTCTATGAGAAACGTTTAACATATATATATAGACAGAAATATTAATTTTGAACTATCTCATTACATTGCTAAATATAGTATTATTATTTTTGAATAGAGTATAAAAGTAATTTGAGAGGGTACTGTTAATCGGATTCGTGGTCAACGATTGGTAGGTTAGTAGAATACGTGCATGGGTTATAGGCTTCCGAGTTTCCTCGTTTAAGTGCGAACCGGGAATTACTAATACGATATCAACACGGTTCGCTATTCACAATAGATGGGCCTATTATGGGACTATACGATTTTGATCCATCATATTGAAAATCCTCATACAAACTACGTTTCCTCGGTAGAAACTAGAAAGTCAACTGTTCCAGATCTCCAGAAATTCAGTTTCCTAACATATAATAAAAAAACTTAATTGCTGACCAAACTCGTCTCTCAGATTTCTTCCACAACCTTTCGTCTCTTTGGTCTCTTTGAACTGCACAAGACTCGAAAATGGCGGAAACGATCGGCTCAGGTACGTCCCTTACTTATCCCTATCTGAATTAAATCGTTCGTATGGAATCTACAACAGAATGTACTGGAACTAAAAAAAAAAATATGTCGCCAATTCTGATTTTGATTTTGATATGGATCGAACCCGTGGCCTCTCTCTCTTGTATATCGCAGAGATGTGTGACAAATCTGCCAAAGTCTTCGTCGCTGGCCACCGCGGCTTAGTCGGATCCGCCATCGTACGCAACCTCCAGCAATCAGGCTACACCAATCTCCTCCTCCGAACACACGCCGAGCTCGATCTCACTCGCCAATCCGACGTCGAATCCTTCTTCTCCACAGAGAAGCCAACTTACGTCATCCTCGCAGCAGCCAAGGTCGGTGGGATCCACGCGAACAACACCTACCCCGCCGATTTCATCGCCGTCAATCTCCAGATCCAAACCAACGTCATCCACTCCGCTTACCTCCACGGCGTCAAGAAGCTCCTCTTCCTCGGATCCTCCTGCATCTACCCCAAATTCGCTCCCCAGCCGATCCCCGAATCCGCTCTGCTAACCGGACCGCTCGAACCGACCAACGAGTGGTACGCCATCGCCAAGATCGCGGGGATCAAGACTTGCCAGGCGTATAGGATACAGTATAAATGGGACGCGATCTCCGGGATGCCGACGAATCTTTACGGTCCTAATGATAATTTTCATCCTCAGAACTCGCACGTGTTGCCTGCGCTTATGAGGAGGTTTCACGAGGCGAAGGTGGGTGGGGATGAGGAGGTTGTTGTGTGGGGGAGTGGGAGTCCGTTGAGGGAGTTTTTGCACGTGGATGATTTGGCTGATGCTTGTGTGTTTTTGTTGGAGAAGTACAGTGGGTTGGAGCATGTTAATATTGGGAGTGGTCAGGAGGTGACGATTAAGGAGTTGGCGGAGTTGGTGAAAGAGGTTGTTGGGTTTGAAGGGAAGCTTGGATGGGATAGTACTAAGCCTGATGGGACGCCGAGGAAGCTGATGGATAGCTCGAAGCTCGCGTCGTTGGGGTGGACGCCTAAGGTTTCTCTGAGAGATGGTCTTCGCCAGACTTATGAGTGGTATTTGGAGAATGTTTGTGCAGCGAACAAGTGATGTATGATTTCTCTTATATACATGGTCAATCGGCTTCATCACTTCTACAAGGTGATTTATCTATCTTTGAGGTTTAAGAATTGTTTTTGTTTTAATATACACTGGGTTGTTTTCTTGTTGTACCTGAGGAACTTACATTATCCGACATGATCATGTTCAATGCAACACAAGTCCATGGACAGGATATGTTGTATTATTATTTAGTTCTCTTTTATAAAAGTATTAAAAACATTTTATAAGTAACAAAAACTATATGTATGATGAATTATTAAAAATAAACTAATATACTGTGTATGAAAGCATTTGGAGATCTGAAACTAAATTGCTATTAAGTAACTTTGGAAGGTATCTCGTGTTGCCATGAACATTTGTACTTAACTTGAGATCCTAGCTGAAAAACTTGAATCCGTATCCACCCAATATATAAAAAATATTTGAAGTGATCTTTTAGGATGATACTATTGGGGTATCTGATTCGTGATCATAACTTAAATAGATATCCGAAAATTTTGAAAACTCAAAAAACAAGTTTTGAATGATTGTCATAGATTCAAAATGAATACTCAATTTCATGATTTAAATATATGAACTTGAGGTATTAGTAATCGAATGTGAAATAAGTTTGGATTCAAAGTCTTCTCTAGAATTATAAAATCTACATAAACTTATGAAATTCGGTTGGAACATATATAAAAGCCTAATGAGAATTAGGATGTTGAACCTAAAATTCTAGAGATGACAAAATCCTATTTGAATTCAAACAAGAAATGTAAAGGTCTACTCTCTCACTAGTCTGGTTTGGTTAACCAACATGCATACAAAAGGAGTGTATTTGCCATGATCGTCATCTTAGCCGCTAGAGAAGCAAATAGTTTATGAAAGGAAAAAAAAATTGAAGGGAACCATAAAAACATAGTGAATCATAATATATACGGCCCAATGGGCTAATAAAACCTTGTAATAATAGCGTCAACAAAACGCACTCGGCGTCCAACCAATACAACACCCTACACCCTTCGTCTCTATTTCTCTCCCCCTTCTCTTCCTTCGCTCACTCACTTCTCAACTCCGGACACGAAAAACTCAATTCAAAATAAACTTAAACAAAATAAAATGCCTTCCCCTCCAGTACCGGAAGCAGTCGTCAGCCACCGCTTCGCCGCCTTCCTAATCTGGCAATCAATCCCGTCATCAGCCATCTTCCTCTTCTTCAACCTCTTCCTCTTCTCCACCGCTTCCCTCACCTCCTTCCTCCTCACCTTCCTCGTCTTCCACGCCTCAAACCTCATCTTCTCCATCTCCCTCGCTCTCCTCACTTCACCAACCTCCGATTCCCCTCTCTCCCCTCCCCAGTTCGCCCTCGGCCTCCTCCGCAACCTCTCCGATCCGGACTTCCGCCGCCGCGCTCTCGTCTCCCTCCGCATCGCGCTCTTCGTCTCCGCCACGGGGTTCGCAGGATTCTGCTCCGCGGCCGTGTTCTGCGTGGAGAGTGGGGTGGTTGGGAGAGTAGGGTTTAGAGGGTTTGTGACTGGTTTGCTCTACGCCGTCCTCTTCGTCGTCAAGCAGCGATGGGTGTTGGAGTTCCCAATCATTCAGGTTTTGTGTCTCTCTCTGCTTCTTCTTTATTCATCTGATTTGTTTGTTATTCTTACTTGTGTTTTGATTTGAAACAGCGTCCACCGTTCTACAGCTTCAAGATTGGTCTCCCTTCGGCGTTAACACAAGCGTTGAAGCTCTCTGGTGTGCTTTATGTTCTGTCGACGGTAATGCTGTTGTTTCTACTGGATTGGTCTGGTGGGCTTGTGTCTGTGTCGAGGTTCTTGGGTGAGCAGGTTATTTCTTATGCGGGGAGTTTCTGTCTGATTCTCTCTTGGGAAGTGACTCACCATATTCATCAGGTTTGTCTTCATCTGCTTTTTCACTTGTCTTTCTTGATTTTTTTTGCATATTTGCTTAACTTGGTGATATAACCATTTAGATTGGATGTATATGTACCGTGTTAGTGAACTTAGTTCTAGGTAACATGTAGATTGCAGAAGAGTTAGGCCCTCACTGTTACTCAAGGGACTGATAAGAATGTATAGAGAGATCCCTTTAATTTGTTTTGGAGTTACTTCTTCCTTTATTCATGCCAAGTACACTTGCTACCTGTACTTTTATGTCTTCAGATTGTGTCTGTAACTGTATTCATAGAAGCATGCCTTTTGTATGTTCCTACTACTTTCAACACTGTGAGGCAGACAAGGATATTACTCATCAAGTTGTTTACTTTTCCTGGACTAGATCAGTTACTCCTTGCCTAGTACCTACACATTTTGAGGTGCCATGTGTGAGCTTTATTCTGCGTGTTATGATTGTCATTTTCTTTTACAGGTTCTACACACAAAACGCTTTGCTTTTGCTCCTCCAAAAGGATCTGCTGCAGCAGAAACAAACCCCAGCGAGCCACTTCTTGCTGCTTTAGAAGGGAGTCCCCCGGGCTCCCTCGAGCAGTATCTCGCATACCTTGATCTCTACATGGTGTCTCAGAACAATGTCGACACATGGCGTCGTGCTGCTTTCTTCGCGGAGTCCAACGAAACTTACAGGAGAGTCATCACTCTATGCTTGAGGCCTTTAGAAGAGCTTGCCTCCAAGCTTGCTACTGGCCTAGACCACACCTTTGCTGAAATAGGCGAATCATACATCGATCCTAAATCTGGCGAATCACTCAAGTCATTCCAGGTAAATAAAAAAAAAAAACACAATTCAAAATTTTTGTATCTGAAACGCAAAACTAATTACTCTCTATCTGATACATGCAGCTATATGCATGGTGTGCTCAAACAGCCGCATCCCTCACTTCAATCTCACACAAGGAAGACAGTCTCGGAGTAGCACAGCTCTCCGGTGCAAACTCTGACGTCGTCTCGACCCTCCTCTCTCTTCTGCTAGCTGTTGAAACTTTCATGGGGAAGAAGAACAATCTGCAGTCGCCGCAGCAACTCCTGGGACCTGCTAGTATCAAATGGGCGACCTCAAGCATGGTGAGAAAAGACGTTAAGCCGATCAAAAAGAGGAGTGGTGCGCTACACTCCTACGCGTACGCAGTTTCGGATGTTTTGAGGATATCGATATACAAGATTGTTTCCACGTTCCGCGACGAGATGGTCAGCAGCGACAGAACCGGGATTCTTGGTAGGGATTGGATCGGGAGCAAGAAACCGGTTTTTGGAACGAACGAGATGTTGTTGCAGAAGCTTAAGCTCTTCCTCGAGTTCCAAGCTTAAATGGAAAGATTTTAAGAACGAAAAAAGAAAAAAAAAATAATGTTTGAGTTCAAATGTGTCTGTTACTTTAGAAAGGACTTGTAACGAAACCTCTCATATATATTTTTTTCGGCAGAAGTTTTGGGATATTATTTATAATCTTCTTGTTAGAGTTCTTGTTGTTGAGCTATATAATTACATAAGAATTAAAAGCTTTATTGTTAAATTTTGCTCTTCATCACCAAGTTGTATTCGAGTTCTTCCTGCAGAACTCCTACTGTTTTTCTTGTAATGAAATGACCAACGAGGAAAAACAGTAAAATTTTGGAATGTGAAATGGGCCAAAGATCTAGGCCCATGGCCCAAACGGTAGAGAGATTTGCTAGGCATTGCAGTTATTACTAAAAGGGCAAAACCCTTCACCGCCGCTTGGATCTATCTCTCTCCCTCTCTGTCTCTCTTATCGTCATTTTTATACACTTCGTCGGAGGAAGAACCCTAGATATCGAACAACAAGGTAAGCTATACTTCTGATTTAGCTTGCAGCGTTACTGTCTTTTTCATTAAGTATCGTCTTTTTCCGACAGCTTAACCTTGAGTGTACTGTCTGATAATAATATCAAGAAATGTATACATAAATCGATTTGAAAATGTTGAAAACTTAAGTGAAGCTTATAGTAAAAAAAACACAAGCTTTGCTCTTCTTTACTGCCCTGGATCTTAATCATTGTGTATTCCATTAATATAAATTGATTTCTCAATCATAACATGATTAGTTAATTGTCTGTGTGCCTGATTGATTCGGACAACTACGAGAGTAGAGATATTCATGCGTTACCTTTTGTGTGTTTGTTGTTTTTGATACGAACAGATGAATAGGGAGAAGTTGATGAAGATGGCAAACACTGTCCGCACTGGCGGAAAGGGAACAGTAAGAAGGTAATCTGTATTATAGTCTTTATTATATTTATGTAAGCATTAGGCAATGTTTATGCTCTCTCTCTAAACTTAGTTTTTGTTTTGTTCTCATTTTTAGAAAGAAGAAGGCTGTTCACAAGACGAACACGACCGATGACAAGAAGCTTCAGAGCACACTTAAGAGAGTTGGAGTCAACTCCATTCCCGGTATTGAGGAAGTTAACATCTTTAAGGATGATGTTGTCATTCAGTTCATTAACCCTAAGGGTATATAAACTCCTTTCTTGTTTTTAGTTTTTTTTATTATATAAATCTCTGCGCTTTGTTAATCTATTGTGTTGTTGATTACAGTTCAAGCCTCTGTTGCTGCTAACACATGGGCTGTGAGCGGTACACCTCAGACCAAAAGTATGTGTTTTTGT
Organism: Erucastrum elatum; assembly: GCA_900406325.1. Lineage (NCBI taxonomy): Eukaryota > Viridiplantae > Streptophyta > Magnoliopsida > Brassicales > Brassicaceae > Erucastrum > Erucastrum elatum. Next base: position 15,554 of record OVBX01000485.1, read on the forward strand.
ATCCGCATTGTTGATATACTCTTATCTCTGTTTGTGTGTAAATTCTAATATCAGATTCTTAATTTTCCTGTAGAGCTGCAAGACATACTTCCTCAAATTATCAGCCAACTTGGTAAACACACACTACTCTCCAAGTCCTTTTTTTTCTTCAAAATAATGGTTTTTTGAATTAACCGTTGTCGTACTCTGAATATTTCAGGGACTGATAACTTGGACAACCTGAAGAAGCTAGCAGAGCAATTCCAGAAACAAGCACCAGGTGGAGCTAATGTTCCAGCAACTATCCAAGAAGAGGATGATGACGATGTCCCAGATCTTGTAGTGGGAGAGACTTTCGAGACTCCTGCTACTGAAGAAGCTGCTCAGCCTAAAGCTCCTACTTCTTAAGAGAGCTCTCCCTCCAACCTTTTGTGAGCACGTTTCAGATTCTTGTTTTCTTTAATCTTTGCGAACAGAAAGACTTGTTTTTGTTTATCACTTGTTCAGACACCAATGTTCCTTTCATTAAGGTTAGATCACTTTTTGCTTAATGCTTACTATCAGATAAGTCGTGTTCTGTTTTTATTTTCAATCAGATGCATCATAGCCTTGCTGATTTTTGGTTCTGACTAATTTAGACTAACAATTCATCAACGTTGGATTACAGTGCCATGGAAAATCCAAAAGGTTATACATTTTTCCCAATTATTAGACAGAAAAACAAATATAAGACCAGCACTAATGTGATCAAGTGTGTTCTGTTCTGTTTTCCATCTCTTCTGCCTTCTCCTGCTGCCTTAGCGTTTCATAAAGCGGAGCGTTTCGCGTCTCTCTTAGCCAGAGACTCACCACACCGCTCAACACAGACGCAATGCCAAACACAATGAAGGACATCATCGCACTCTCCCTTCCCAACGCAACTAGCAAAGGAGCAGCAGACGCTCCTAGCATGAACGATTGACGCAGAAGCGAAACCGCAAAGTTCCTGACGTTTGTCGGAAACAGCTCAACTGCATAGACATATAAGACGTCATATGCCGTCGAGGACGCCATGAACCCAACCGCCTCAACCGCAAGCTGCAGCCATTTAGCAACGGGCATGGCTCTGGTCACACGCTGGAGCGAGAGAACAGCGCAGAGCAAGCACGAGATTCCAGCTAAGTACGACGAGTTAGAGAACAATGGACGACGGTTCATCACACCGAGGAGGAAGCTTCCGATGAAAACCGCAGGGAACTCCATCATAGCGTTCACCGCAACGGTTAAGTAGAGATTGAAGTTGAGATTCTCAGCGTTTAGTTGAATCCCATAGTAAACAAAACCACTTCCAAAACCAGCCATCATAACCATCACGATCCTCTTCACCGCCCACTTCGTTTTCCAAAAGTTCTCCGACGACGTGGTTCGATCATCTCGTCCTTGAATCGGATCAACTAGGCTAAGCTCAGCTGGAAGCTGCTTCCCGTTGAGCCTAGCGAGTTTCTTCAACACCACCATTGCTTCTTTGTTACGTCCTTTGACAAGAAGCCAACGAGGGGACTCATAAGCGAAGGGCAAGAGAAAGAGAGCGTATCCAAGCGGGAGAACGGATATGATTCTGTAGAGGTTTCTCCATGACTTTCTCTCCAAGTAACCCATGAGTGGGAGAGATAGGAACCCTAACGTGAAGAAGAAGAAACCGTATTGCCCTACTTGTCCACGCCATTTTTTGCCTACGACCTCGGTGGCTAGGACGATGCAGCAAGAACCGATACCTGATCTGAAGAACCCGTTGGCGAAACGCAAGAACGCGTAAACCCAAATGTTTGGTGCGAAGGAGATGGCCAAGGCGGTGACAAATGTTAATACACAAGAGAGAAACAGTGTCTTTTTCCGACCAAGCCATGAATCAGCAAGATATCCATAAACTCCAGAACCTGTCGGAAGAAACAAAAGCCAACATGAGAAGTCATGTAAAGAGTTACAAACTGATTTAAGATTTTTGGACCACATAAACCAACCTAACTGAAATTTAATCAATATACCAAACTGCTTTTACTACTTGGTGTTCGTTCAGCTGGAATATATTTATGGCTAACTTTCCAAGTATATAAAGCGGATTAATCAACACAAATAAGAATAAAAATGGATAAGTAGAAGTTTAATATTTTTTAATTTGTTTTATAGATTCAAAAACAAATTGATGGTTTTCTTCTTAATTATAAAAAAAAGATTGTTCCAAAACCGCGGATAATCCAAACCGAACCAAGGCAAAAGGATGGTTCTCCTCAATAAGCACTCTACAAACCGTAAAGTATCGAATTTTAGAAACCGGGTTAAGAGTCGTACCGAAAAGAGAACCGATGAAGAAAAGAGTAGATGGAAGAGCAACAAGAAACTTATGTTGACATATAAGATCCCATTCAGAAACGATAGTGTCGCTCTTTCCTCCGACCCATTCCCACTCTCCGGTGGACATTCCACACATCAAAGAGCCCTCCACGACGGCTCCCGTTGCCAGAAGCCTTGCAGCGGGCTGAGCGTCGGAAAAAATGGAGACAAGAGTGGTCTGAGCATCGAAGGTCCAAGCAATAGAGACCAAGAGGGCATGCATGATCTGAGCAAACCCAAGTGCTCCTATATGTTGCTCGATTACCTCATCCACTGTGAGTGCATACCCATTGTTGGATGGTTGCTGACTTGTTGCTTCTCCTTTCTCGGATGCTGATGAATCATTTGATATGTTTGATAGTGTCTCCGCAGGATAGGGAGCTTCCTGTTCAGAAGGTTTCATTTTTTTAATGTTGTTTCAGGTGTAAATAATCTTGTTGTTAGGTTCTTGTTTTGTTGGTTTGATATGTCTTAAGTAAGCGACACTTTATATACACATGGTCGAGCAGCGTTTTGTAGCTTATTTATCACTCTCGAATAAACAATCAAATAAAAACGCAATTATGGTTAATGAGTGATGATATTTTTCTTTTATAGCTCAGTTAACTTTTTCTTATATTGTATCTCTATATTATCACTTATCAGTTGCGTCTGATTCATTAGCTTGAGCAGATAATTAAAAACTGAAAGAAAAAATATTTAAACCCTTTAACATGATTTGTTTTTACTCTATTACAAAATATATACAAAATTGTTACATCAACTAGTTACAACGAATCGATAACCATTTTCTAAGTGATTCACGCTTAACAGTTTTACTGACAGCTAAAAATCTCCTATATGTTTCTTTACATTAATCTAAATAAACATTAACAAACCATATTCTGGAAGATTTGAACCTCAGATTTAATGTAAAAATAATTAGTGAACTCTTAATCAACTGAAGTTACTGAACCAATAAGATATCCATAAATTATTAGAACTTGTTATTGAACTATTAATGTTTACGGGGGTGTATGTAACTCTTTACCAAAAACATCAACTAAAAAGGTGTGTAAAGCTCTCTTCTTCTGTAATTCTCTTCCATATATTTTTTGTCCACAAATGTGTTTCCTTTTTCTTTTTGAAACAAACGTAACTCTTTTGTTCCCACTAATATAAAAAGTATTGAAAAATAAATATAACAAACGACAAAGTTACGGTTTAATATAAACGAGGCATGAAGAGAAGGAAAAGATAATGTATGATGCATAAGGAGAACACATGGCTGAAACTACAGAATTAACTCTTTGATGTGTCAACAATGCATGTGGGTTCCAAAACTCATCAAACGTTTGTTTGATCGCGCTTTCAAAGAGTTCGGTTTAGTTAATGTAGGTACGTATTGGCCAAATAATACATGAAAACATGAGTTTGAATTTCGGAAGAAACTCTCTTTGTATAAGAAAACGTATTCATTCGTAAGTAGTTGAATGTTACGTATCGGTATGCCATAAGGTATATACACTGCTTACGATATAATATGTAGTTCCACGATTGAAATACACAGGATCTGTTTACCAAAAAGAAGGTAAATAGTGATAAGAGAAATTTAAGCCAATCATGAAATAGTTTGAATTAAAAAATTATAAGTTTGCTTCTCTATATGTATATATAGGTTATATATAAATATATTTTTTTTCATTACAAATTATGAGGATCTTTAATCAACGATTTTAAAATGAATGTTTCTATAATATTTTGAGGATTCACACAGGATCACAAAAAAAAAGTTGTATCACAGTTCTGGTTACATAAAATACCATGTCATATCTACATAAATAATACTAAACTGTGTTTTGTGATTCGAACTCTAAATCTGTAAACACATTAGTGAAAAATTAAGCAAAACAGTAAACTAAAGTAATTATATAGAAATGCAGTATAAAAAATCAAATTAATTAATAATAATTCATGAGATTAGAATAATAAACTTAAATTTCAAACAGAAAGCTACCCTCTAATTGAAAGGTGAGAATATATTTAAAATGTAGTTACTTATGAGAAATGCAACCCTCTTTTTTTCTTGATAATAAAACGTAAACTTTTAGCACTTAGTTTTATTCTGGTTTGCACAATTAATGGAAGACTGAACTTACTCAATTTTCCCGTTTAGATTATTGGGTACTACAAAACTAAAAAGGGTGGTGCGCAATTGGATCATTAAAGATTATTATATTAATCATGATTAAAGAAGATTAGTATATTAAATAGGTGCGATCATCCGGAGAGGCCATGAAGAAAGTGGGTTAAATAGTAGGATTAGGACATGACGTGTGGGTTGAGAGGTCTATCATAGAAACCTTTATATATATATATATATATATTTTTTTTTTTTTTTTTTTAAAAAANTTTTTTTTTTTTTGATAAAAAAACCTTTATATATTTTTGTATGTACATAATTAACGTTCTTTCTTAGCTCCTACCTAGCTAATTTCTAGAATGTGAATATATATTTCTTCTCTAGTAACCTAGGTTCAGAATCATATCTCTAAGCTTTACCGTGCTATATATCAAAATACATCCAAAATTTTGTTGTCTATGATATATTGATATAAATAGTGTCACCCTATTTTATTTTCGTGTTATCCCAATAGAAAGAAGAAAAGTTGGCATGTTCACTAAACTAAATTGTATGTGTTTTGTACTCTTTTGTGAAGAAAAACAATTTCGCTATGTTGGGCATTTTCTTCTTGATTAAATCAACAATGGACTAGGGTCATGATTACGAATATCACCATGATCATAACTAGCCTCGTTTAGGTTAATCGCGTAACACGTCTTTCGTTGTTTTTTTTTTGTAACACATACCATTATATTGAATCTAAAGCAGAGTTTAAGTGATTACATATGGAGCAAGATAAAAACCGGAGGGATCCTCGACGGTTTGATGAACAACATAAAATAGAACATTAAAACAAGTGATAATAAAGTTAAGAGTCTTGCTCGTCGATTGGAGAACTGTGGGAAGCATGAGATGTATCCCTGGATAGGTTGCTATCACGAGCATGAAATAGTCGGAACCGACGTTGAATTGACCAAACGGCAAAGCTTGGAAGGATGTGGAACGAGCATGATCAGCTCCAGCTCCCACATCGAGGCTCTCCGAAGAGACTAGGTGAATCTCAATAGAACCAGAGAGTATAAAAGTCCTAGTTTTGGAGCTGACGAACAAATAGGATGGACCTTGAAACCGAATAGCGCCAGTAACAAAATCAGAGTTAAGGAAAATTCTACTGACCTGTGATGGATGTACAAATAGTGGCAATTTAGGCACAACATCACGGTCTTGGGCTAGGTGAACCCTTTGCACTGAGACGCGACGGCAGGCTGTGGACAAACATGATGCTTTGGAGGAGGAATGATGGCTCAAGTTTATAGCAATCAGCAAGTTTAAGCTCCATCAATGGTTTTGGTTCAGACCAAAGCATGTGTCAGTTGAGTACCAGCAACTTTCGGCAGGGATTGGGGTGAAGAGGCGACGTAGCGGAGGTGAGGTGATGCTCTTGACGATCAACCATGGGAGTATGCGAACTGAGATCCATATGAGAAAGTGAACTCCGATATTACCGTATCGGAATCCATAACTCTCGTACAGACCTGAGCTAAACCACATACTCATTGCAACATTTTGAAAACTCATATCAAGAGGTCTGTCAAGGTTAACCTTTCTGAGATAACACATGACCAGCGGTTCGGATGGCGACGGGACAGGATGGAGGAGAGGACACGCTTCAGGTATGCATAAACCTTCAGATCTGGCGAGTCCATGCTCGGGATGAGTAGATCCGGTGGTTCTGCTTTCACGGAGAGGAGCGGCGTCGAGGGGCGGAGTATGATGGACATTGACGGCGGTGAAAAGAGGAGGCTCATGCTGAGACCCAAGCGTTTGCTTTGCAGTTTCACAGAGGCGAGAAGATCTGGTATGACGAGCTTTAGCACTTCTCCTCTTTTTGAGGGGGTGAGCGGTAACAGGGAGATGAACCGGGGAGGGGGCGGTGAGCCGACGAGAAACAGGGGAGGAGGCGGTGAGGCGGAGAGGACCAGTGGAGGAGGAGGCGCCCCAAAGTGGAGTAGGAGAGGTGTTGGTCTGGAGTGGAGGAAGAGAGATGGTGATGGGGGGAGTCGATGGAACAGGGCCGTAGGAGACGGCCGTACGAATCCAGCAGTTGAAGATGACGAACCAGAACAGAGCGGAGCAAGCAACGGAGAGGAGGACCCGACGCCGGCGGCCAAAGGCCTTACCGGCGTCGAGGAAGACGGTCTGCGGCGCTGCTTCGGGAATCGGGCCTGGGAGAGAAAACCCTAGCGGCGCTACACGTCTTTCGTTGTTAAAACTAGAAAACACGTCTTTCGTCTGATACCATGACACATAATGTTTTCCCCACATGAAACCTCCATACTAACTCGCACTTACTAACTATTTGCCTCCACCAAGGAAAACAACTTATGATTGTTCATGAACTTGTCATGAATATTAATATTTGTGGTAATGACGTTTGCTGAAATTATATGATATAGAATTTCAGTTTTTTTTTGTTATTGTAATTTAATCATGAGGATGAAAATGTTAGAACTTAAAACACTTACATATCGTCTATGTGTAATCATCCACAAACTTTTCTTGATTAAGATATATTTTTAGGCAGAATATTCGTAATTTAAAGCTCCTTTTTCATGTGTTTTTTTTCTCGTATCTGATGATAAATTACGTAAGATTTTGTTATACGTTTACATATATCGTCGACAGTTCTATGAGAATCAAAATGTATCTCTATGGCATATTCTACTTTGATTCTATGCGATTGTATTGGTATCTATCTATAGTTTTCAAAGACTTATATATATATATATATATACTTGCATAAGAAAAATAAAGTGTTAAGACTATCAAAGTGATAAAAACAACTCCTGAGATCAGGAAAAAGACAAGTAAATGGGTAAAAAATTTGTAGTTTTATATTATGCTCTGGTCGTCGTAGCACTAGCTAGAAGAAATCTGTAATCATACAATCAGAATTCACAAAACTGTACGAGAAAGTCAGATTTGAAGTCCAAATAATTTATAATGACGTCCAAATAACTCATGGCTAATTATAAAACTTTTTCAAAAAAAATAATAGTATAAATTACTAGAGAAGAAAGTTATATACTCTATAAACATATAATAAGTATATAACAATTACTTTTAATTTTAAAACAAAGAGTAATTATGTTTATACTTTATACCATTATATTTTACAACTATTTAAAATAAAATAATGAAATTACTGAATTTCCATTATTCCATGATCAAACAAAAATAAAATTTTATCAACTTACATTTTCGAAAATATTTTAAAAATGCATTAAAAAAATATATCAAACTAATTACTCTAGTTCTTTGATAATTAACAGTTGTCTATATTTTTCTATTCGGAAAACCATTTTTTAAATTATAATTCTATGTTTTTAATTCTAATTATCACATTACTTTGTTTTTAATTAGATTGTGCTTTTGTTAATAACAGATTATCTTTTAAAATATTTTGATGCCCGAAGCGAATATTTTCTTTTTTGGAAATTTGCACTCCATAAACTCAACTTATAGTCTATTTTGGTAAATAACATTTCCTCATTATTATGAACTATTCACTGATTATAAAGACACTAAAACCCTTATAAAATATTTGAAATACACTCTTAAATACCATATTCATCTTTTCAAAAAATTATCAGTATTTTGACACAACTTAGATCCATGTTGAGTCTACTTGTTTTACTGTTTAGGTATATCCTTAATTTATGTCTTCTTTTAGTGTTTTGGGCTAATTTACTCTTCTTTTTTTCCTATGTAGGCACGACACTAAATTGGCTATGTGTATCCGAGTGTAATTAACTAAACGTAAAACATCAAATCATGTTGCAAAGTGACATAAGAAAGAACATAATCTGGTCCGCTTTGCATTAACCTGATGAAAGAAGCATAAAATCGAGGAAGACCGAAAACACTATCACTAGTGGAATAACTAGTAATGACACGACATAAATGCGATAAATACTACCAAAACCAATTACCAAATCATCATCCAACCCATTTTCATTTTGTCTTCATTACATTAATAAAGAAGTTACGAATTCGTATCTGATCAGTTATTAGTGGATGACGAGTTGTGGGAACATTGCAAATGCTTCTTTAAAGTTAGGCAAGCTTATATCTATAAATAAATGAACACCATTTCTTCTCTTGGTTCACAATTTCTTAACTTATAATACTATAAAGAAAATTTATAATCTAGTTTAAAAACATTAAAAAGCGTTTCACAACTGTAATCCAGAGATTAAAGGTGTCGACGCCATTTAATCCGTTGAATTCAACTTATGCATCACATTTGAATTTTGATCTACCAAAAAATCATACGGTATGTGTGTAATATTGAGAGATATATGCAAATTAAACTTATTGAATAAAAACATCAAACTACTACCACCTCAACTCACAAAGGGGAAAGCGTAAAAAGACTATTGAGTTTAGTAAAATAAAATTACTAGGCCATTTCTTAATTTTATTTAGTTAGGAGTAAACATAAATATAAGACTGTAAAATTTCAGAAAATAGTTAATTCGTTAATTTAGAGTAACTAATGTTATATATTTGGTTTTATATAATTTTCTTAAAAAAAATTGAATACAAAATCTACAAATTAGACGAAATTTCACGTACTCGGTGCTCAACCTCCAAAACCCGTTTTTTATTGAATTCATTCAGGTGAGTAATTTGAGCAAAACAAATAAAAGCTTGAATGCATTCAGGTGAGTAATGGATTTAACATTAGATCTTTGTCAAAACATATATGCATACATACTAAACAATCTCGGGTCGCACATAATTAGAGTATAATGGTAATGTATAAAACTCTTTCAATTCTTTTCTCAAAAAACTCTTTCAGCTCAATTACATAGTATACAGTATATGACACATATAGTTCCATACATATATAGTTCCGTTCACATCATTTTAAGCTTCTAAAGTTACTCAAATAGAGTTTAGTCTGGGGTTTCTCGAATATCCCTAGGTTAATTAAAAAACCTGCTGAAATAGGGTTTGCATTCACTGACATAGATACTTCACCTTATAAGAGACTTCATCCTTGACATTTGGTAATTTGTTTTTGTTTATAGGTTCTGGTTTGGTATACTGTGTTGAAATGAGATGCCAGAGATTAGTTATTGTGAAAATCACAAATGTTATCAAAATATGTAATGTTTGAAAACATTGATTGACTCAAAGTCTCGTTCCCAGAAGTCTTTAGAAGAGTAGATCATGAAAGTGAAGGATTACAAAAATCGTATCTTAAGGAGTAACTATACTGCTAAAAGATGGTTTGAAATGGTGTAATCTTATAAAGTTTATGAGAGACGCTTTTTTTTGTGTAAACTTTGATTTTCATTCGTGAATTTAGAAAAAAAGTTCACGTGATCTGTTTTGCAACCATATCAGTTCTAACATTGTCTGATCTTGGGATGAAAGAAAAGGAAATTGACTTAAAAAAGATAGATAGAAAGTAGATATCACGCGATACATCAAAAATCTCAAGTTTCATGATCTTCTTAATTGTGTTGATGAGAATCTGGGAGCCAGAGAAAATTGCTATCGAATCGGAGATACGTTTATTTTTTAAAATTGCCAAAATGTCGAATTGGGCTTTTAAGTGTTTGAGGCCCAAAGTTCGACTAAACTTTGTTAAAGTCAAAGCGGTTTGTATTGTTTGGTCGGGGTTTGTGACTGCAACTTGTCATCTCGGACAGATCCAGGTGGACATGTCGCCCTTCTTGCACATGATCTTGAAGCTTAACATAAACAACGAAAATAATTGATGACCCCAAAAAACGAACAAATGGGCCTAAAGAACTGAGCTTATTAGCACAAGCGAGATTATTGACTAGATTACTCTAGCTGGTGGTCAGAGCACTAAAGAAGTCGATTTTTTTACACACGGTCCAACACATATATAATCATCAACACTACCTGTATGACAATCTCACTATAGTACACAGATTATAAAATCAATAGATAAATAGCGTTCATAGTTTAGTGTGATGAGGAAACGACAAAGTGTATATGACACGTGACGTTATCCAAAATTAACTACTTTCCTGAGCCAAAAATAATAAGGAACCACTTTTCCCACGTGTAAATATAATTCAAATTATTGATACACAAAATGCCTTTTTTTCTTTTCTTTACAAAATGCCTTTTCACAACAACAAAACACAAACATGAGTAAAAAAATGAGATGCTAAGAGCTCTCTAGATTCCAACTTGGTCACTTTTGATTAGATGCAAATCATGCGATAAGTCAATGGTGGAGTCATCCGAAATTTGTAGTTAATAAACTCTTTTTTTTGGTTAAAGTTAATAAACTTCTTACGATAACTTTCATGTCCAGCACTAGATACCTGTATATACCAAAACATGAGTCGAGTAATATAACTTGCAAACTACAAATTAATTTTCTTTTATGTGTAAAGATACTTGTTTTGTAAAAGAAAAATGAAGGAAAAACAAAATATGAAAAAAGAAAACAAAAAGAAAACAAAATATGAAAAAGGAAGGACCACGACGCGAAAGACTGACGCAGTTTTGGAAAACACGCGTCCAACAGAAAGTCCAGTGAGCGGACACCACAGACAACCTTGAGTGCTCAGATACTACCACTCTCCACTCTTTTTTTTCCACCCGACACTCTCGCATTCTCCTTTTTATATTTCATTGAAACAAATATATAATTTCATTCTCGATTTATTTTTATAAATTAAATATAAATATTATAGTAAGTACGCATTTGCATTTAGCTTAAAACTGCATAGTAAAATATAAAACTAAAATGATAAAAAAATATCTATTTGATGTTACAGAAGTTAAGTATATACAGTTACTATTTTCATTTTACAAAGATATTAGCTCCAGATATAATCTAGAAATGTGGTTAACAGAACACGGTTTCAAAAGTTAAATTCTCTTAAACTTATTTTTTGTTGTTTTTCCAAATAAACTGACATTTAAGTTGGATCAAATGTCAAAATCTCCTTTTAAAAGGAGACAATCTCGAAGATATGACTTTATCTGGATAGCAATTAACGGTGAAAAATCAGTGATGGAGTTTTAGGTGTAGATGTTATTACTACAAATATCCAATTGACTAGTTTTTCATATGCTATCATTGATGTTCATACAAAAACTTTCGTATTGCCACTATATATGCGGATGATTCTCAAAATAGTTGGAATCTTAAAGATTGTCCACCTAAAAGTAAATTAACATGCACCATTATAGAAATAGCCAATGTCACTCTCATACTTTTCTGATGTAGGATTTCAGTATAATTTAGATACTGGCTCTCCGTTTCATTTTGAATCAAGATTCATTTCAGAGTCCACATTAAAATTTATTCTGAGTTATTTGTGGACTCCAATTAAACTTAACCTCTAGTAGACTATCGGCCTACCAAAAACACGGTTTAATATATACGAGAGATTAGTTGATCGAAGTTATTTTCGTATTATTAAACATGAGATTTTCGGGTTAAAATTGATACAGTAGATGTTTATTGTATAACTAACTTATGCGTATTGTGCATCAATGTGATTTCAACAATAAAAGTATATGTGATTTTTAGTCGACGACGTATTTCTGAAGACTTATAAATACCACTCATTCCGTTTTTTATTATAAATCATTTTAGAACTATACACCAGCTGGATTAAAAAAAATTATTATTTTTTAGATTCTCTAAATAAAATAGCATTAACTATTTATCTAACCACAATTCAACCAATAAAAAATAAAAAATATTTTATCATTGATTATACTGCATTAACTGTTAATAAATTTTATATAGAAAACTATACACGTGGATTAAAGAAATTATTATTTTTTTAGATTTTCTAAATAAAATAGCATTAACTATTTAGCTAACCACAATTCAACCAATAAAAAAATTGAAAATATTTTATCATTGGTTATACTGCATTAACTGTTAATAAATTTTATATAAAAAACAGAAAATGTTTTATAATTTGGAACAAAAAACTATTTATATTAAGAAATGGAAGGAATATTTTCGCATTTTGATTATTTATAGGGTTGTTGAAAACATACAAACTAAAAGACATGATTGCTGGCTAGATATTAATTACTTATAGACCGAGGTCAGATGATGGAATGTTTAGATTTGTTTGGTATTTGTTTTTGGTTATTCCACCATCATACTATTTACTAGAGCTCCAGAAACCCTATACAAAATGTTCACTAACATTAATATCCACCTTAAATCTCTACCACAACTAATCATCATTTTTGAGAACACACACAGATAAACTCGCTGCGTTTTTGAATTGGTGTCTTTACAGTTTCTTAAGAAGAACATTGATGTCTCAAGAAACCTTTATACAAAATAATACATTGATATTTTAAGTCAAGGATAAAACTTACGAGAAAATAAAATGAAATCTTATTAAGTGTCTTTTCTAGAAGGCTTGATCTTCACCACATAAATACAAAAGAGTAAATTGTATGCCTAACGTCCTCGTTATCTCCATAAAATACAATCAATCCATATTTAGGTAAATATATCTTTTAAAAAAAACATATAAGCAGAAGATCATAAATATATTCGATTACAAACAAAAAAAATGAAAAATAAAAACAATTGACTGTTTCATTTGCATATTGCAGGGACTTGGATTGTGGTGCTGTAATGACGTAATAATGTCTCCATTTTTATAAATATTTTTTTCTATAAATATACAAAATAATTTATGAATATGCGATCCTATTTATTTTATTTTGGCTAGATGCAAGTGGAATTAATTATTATTTTTAATGAGACTCCAAAAAAAAAAAAAGATAAAATCAAACAAAAGTCTTCAGTTTCATACTTGAGAAAATTAAATGGCTAATAAATAAATAAAAAGATCGCAGTGAGTGAAAGAGAGAGAACAAGCGTTTCATCCTCTTCTTCATTTTCCTTCTTCCATTAATACAAAGCAATCCTACTCATAAAGCTTTATTCATCTTTCACTTCAGTTTCTGTCTCCATTGAGAGTAACAAAATTCTATTAAAAACCGCCCTTACTTTTCTGATTCTCCTTTAGTCTCTCAAATCGAAAGTTTCGATTCCTTCTCGTTCTTTGGTGGGTTTTGTTTTTCTAAGATAAGTTTCCGGGGAATAATCAGAGAATTGGGATATACCAAAGGTGTTTTAAAAGGAAAAAGAGTTTAGGTTGGAAGTTGATATAAAGCTACCATACTGGGAGTAATGAGAGACGACCAGAAGTAAATACATTTCCGTACTCTTGTGTGGACTCGATTATGCATAAAGATCTGATCTCAGCAAGAGATTGAGACAAAGAAGAAGAAAAATAAGAAGAGCAGAGAGAATGTGGTGGTGGTCTTCTTCATCAAAAGGCCGTTCAAATCTGGAGAGGTTCCTCTTAGGAGTCACTCCTAAGCCTCCTTCCTTGTCTTTCCCTCAGGTACAAAACGATTTCACTTCTTTTCCTCAGGTAAACTTGTCTTTGATAAACAGAGTTTTATGGAGGTCTTAACTTTGAATCAATGGTGATGTATCATACAACCTTGAACTTGTGATTTTTTAATTCTTTTTAATGATTTGGTGTGAATTTTCAGATGAAATTTGCCAGGACAGACAAATAATTGCATGGTCCATCATTAGGAAAAAAAATAATAATATGAGAAATCTAATCCCTTTAATGGTCACATCATTTTCATGGATTGTATTCTACCACGTGGAACGCGCGACAGAATTGCTTTAGAATATTATTTTATATTCATTAATCAAATAGCTAAAGTGTACTGAGATTTGGTTTGAATCTTCTTGATGCTTGAAGTATATCCTTTGGATCTGTCTTATTCAGTGTCTTTGATTAGGGGTCAAGAGCTTTTTTTCACATTCATGTCAACGCTAAGACCATGTTGGTCTTCATTTGTTGTTGAGTTGGTTGAACCGTTGTGAACAGCTTGACTATAGTCGTATATGGGGTGATTGTGTTAATGACATTGATTATGTGTTGTTTGCAAAGCCATGTGAGTGATTTTTACTGTTTGTGGCAGCAGCAGGGGAAGGAAGAAATAGAGTATTTTAGGCTTGGTGATCTATGGAGCTGTTACGATGAGCAGAGCGCATATGGTTTTGGATCACATGTTGATCTGAACAATGGTGAAACTGTTATGCAGTATTATGTCCCGTATCTATCTGCCATCCAAATCCACACAATCAAACCCTCTTTGATGTCCAGGTTACTTGTCACCATTTTGATTTCTAAAATATTTTATTAACAAGATGTTTCTTTGTGGTTTGGTATTGGAAGTGTTCAGTACATGTCTCTAGTTGTTTGACGTGCTGGTTTTCGGATGTTGCAGGAGCCTGAGTGAGGTTGTTGAGTCTGAGAGTAGTGAGTGTTGGAGTGATAGTGAGAGCGAAAAGTTGTTGTCAAGATCCTTGAGCAATGATTCCAGCAAAACATGGGATGCTGTCTCTGAAGATTCAGCTTTTGATCCAGATGGTATGCTATTGCTGCGAGATAGACTTGGCTACCTTGACTTTAAGTACATCGAAAGAGATCCTCCTTACAAGCGGGTTCCCTTAACCGACAAGGTTGAATTCTTAGTGACCATACTCTTGTTTTAGCTTAATGAACTGTGGTCTTGAAGCAAAGACACTTGTAATTTCTTGTTCAGATAAACGAGCTGGCTGAGAAACATCCGGGACTGATGAACTTAAGGAGTATCGATATGTCTCCTGCAAGTTGGATGGCTGTTGCGTGGTAAGTAATGAGTCTTTAGTTAATATAATCCTTTATGTTTGGCTTGATGTCTGTGGTTTAATCAACTAGGTACCCGATATATCACATCCCAAGCTGCAAGAACGAGAAGGACTTGACGACAGGCTTCTTAACTTATCATACTTTGTCTTCTTCTTTTCAAGGTATGTATGATCGATCACTGCTCGTTAATGTAAGAAACAAACACCCTTTCTTGTTTATTTATTAACGGCTTCAAGAAGTGCAGATAATGTGGTGGAAGGAGATCTTAGCAACAACAAAGTCAAGGAAGAAACAGAGTGTTGTGTTGTAAACAAGAGAATCCCATTGCCTCCGTTTGGTTTAGCTGCTTACAAAATGCAAGGAGATCTTTGGGGCAAGACAGGATTTGACCAGGACCGGTTGGTTTACCTTCAGAGCGCTGCTGATTCATGGCTGAAGCAGCTGAATGTTGATCACCATGACTATAACTTCTTCGTAAACTCCAACTTTTAAAGATCAGTTGACGGTTCCTCTAAACGTTTTACCCTTTCTTCCAAACACAAAAAAAAACATAACCCTGAGAACTGTTCTATGTTGTTTCAAGCTCCTTGCTGTTTCTGTGTTTTCTTGGTTGTTGTCTGGCTCGTTGTGTTGCTTTAGGTAGCAACGGCCATCGGGGAGTTTTTTTTTTCTCATGTTACAAGCCATGGATTTTAGTTACTAAGAAGAGAACATAGTTTTTCTTTTTGCATGAGTGAGAGACCATGTAAATGAAGTTGGCTACTCTTTTACTTCTCTTTTGTCTGTTTTTTACTAGATGGATCTGTGAACTATGCTTTGTACTTTTCTCTCTGAATATATGAAAATCTGTGCCTTTCTTGTATGTCGGTAAAGAGCATATGGACTGCAATGGTGCAACGCAAAAAATGAGTAAGAATATCTTAAAAACTGTACAATAGAAAAATAATAATAAAACAAAGTTGAAAATCCATCTAATATTTTTTCAAGTGAGAACATTTTCTTGTTAGATTCGGTGACTTTTGTTTGTTTTCTAGTTTCTTCTATTTAGTCGCTTTTTCTCTTCAGCAATTGACATTTCTCTTCACCATGTTTGTTTCCATTATTTGGGATACTTTTTTCTACTTTCTTTCAGTTATCAATTAAAACTTGACTCGAGAGTTGATATGTTCTCACATAATCTGACGAATTCCTCAACGAATAAAGACTTAGGTGAGACTTGGAATTTCAAAGGATTAGGTGAACTGAAACAGTCAAAACTTTCTAGTTCAACAACATTGTTAAGGAGTCGGTCAATGTTCTAAAAGAAGCTGTTTGGTGGTTATGCAATGGTGGCCATAAATAATCCGTAGTTATGTTTTGTTGTTTAAATATTTTTTTATTATGTAAATTTGCATTGACTGTTCATTCTTTAGGGATTCTGAACTCTGATAATATAGTATTTATCTACTGTAAAATATGGACGTAGAGCTTCTTTTTTTTTTTTTTTGAAAGCAAACACCATGTTTTATTATGATATGGAGCATATCTTAGTGGTTTGGTAATATATATAAATGGTTATTGAAAAATGAAAAACAGGTTTGCTCCAACAGGCATATGTGGTATCATTTGATCGATTTACTTCCATTTACAAGTAACTCGCAAATACGTATGTTTTTCATTATTACAGGCAGTTCAGCAACATTTACAACCATAATCAACATACAAGGCTAACTCATACTTCAATCTTTAAGCGATTGGTCCGTAGTTCATTGACAATTGAACAGTGGATTTCTAGTTGTGTACGAAACTAGGAGTGTTGAAACGAACTGTAGGACATAATGTTTTTGATCTACCATTTTAAATTCAAACCAAAACATCCAATCCAATAACACATTGGCATTGGATTAGTGAAATCTCTATGTTTTAAGAATTTTTTTCATGTACAAACTTTAAAAAAATGATATTAAATACCAACACCAATCCTCCTAATTTTTTTTATATGGAAACTAAAGTCTGGAAACATACACAAGTCAGAGATGATTTGAATTCAGTAAACGAATATTCCCATTCCTAAAACGATTAGAGATTATATTATGGGTAAACAAAATCTCCCATTTCTAAATTCTAATACAATCAGAGATTATATTATAGGTAACAAAATCTTCTTTTTTTCGGTGGTAAAAATAGATAACAGAATCTAAAATACTTATCCAATCAAAACTACAGTAACTAAATAAAAAAGATTAAAGATGATATGGATATCAGTAAACGAATATTCCCATAATCAAAATAATACACATTATATTATTCATTTAAATTATTACAGTTATCATTATTTTTTTTCTCAACAAAATATAATTTCCTTATTGGGGAAAAAAATATCTGGAGCACCCACATAGTGTTCCTCTTCTTCTTCTTCATCACCGAAACTGACATATACATCGTGACGCGTCTTCTTCTTCTCTCCTTTGTCAACAAACCCTTCTCCTCCGCTTTTCTCTCCTTTGCCACTTTTTAGTTTGAAATTCGATAGACTTCGATGGTTTCCTTCTCTGGCTTCGCCTTCGTCACTGGATTCATGCTGGGCCTCCTCGCCGTCCTCGCGGCGGAAGTTGCCGCCTTCTTGTACCTTGTCAAGCGGTTGAATCGGAAGAGTTCAGATCCGACATTGACGAAGGGCTCCTCTGATCCTCCTCCTCCAAACCCCATTGATTTCAATCTCAACAAACAGGTTACTTAAAGTTTCATGCTTTCTTGATATTTCTTGATAAAGGAATGTGCTTTGATTTTGCTGAGATTCTGATCAAGTTCTTGATCTCTGTGATGAACATTTTTATCTTTGTCAGGGAGTGATATGGGTTCTGGAGTTGGATGAGAGTTTAAAGGAGAAGTTATCACCAAAAGAGCAGCAGAAGAAGAAGAACAATCTATTGGAGGTGCATCCCGTTAGGAAGTTTGCTCGTATCAAAGACCATAAGCTCATCTTATCAGATGCTGATAGCAGCAAGACGATCATCACTTTGAAAGGTTGCTCCGTTGAAGCTGTTTCTGGCTCTGAACTCCCCACTAGAAAATGGTACTTCAATCTTCTTCTGTACTGACATTGCTTCTATTGAAGTGAATATAATAGCTATAACCCTTGTGTCATATCTTAGGGCTAAAAGATTCCCTATCCAAGTAGAGAGCAAGGCTGCTTCTGACTTGTTGTACAAGGGGAACCGTGTGTTTTACATCTATCTCGAGACTTCTTGGGAGAAGGAGTCTTGGTGTAAAGCTCTCCGTCTTGCTGCTTCTAATGATCAAGAACGGTTCATTTGGTCGACCAAATTGAAAGACGAGTTCAGGAGCTATATGGCTTCTCTTAACGCTGCGTATCCTTCTTTTTTGAAACCATCTGCTGGTTTTAGTTTTGAGTCTTTGGACAAGGGGGTTAAAATTGACGGTCCTCCTTCCTCAAAGGTTCGTTTGTTCTGGAAGAAGTTCTCGAAAAAGTGCTCAACCAAAGTGCCTAACCGTGAAGACAAGAAGACGACTTCAACACGTCCTTACCAAGACTCACAGTCAAACGGTAGTAGCTCTGGAAAGAACCATTCAGGAAGAAAGATTCGTGACAACAACATCCCTGAGGAATCCGAGGTGGGAGCTTTCTCACGTTCTTGGAGCCAAGGCACTCATGCTTCGGATGTAGACTCGGAGGAGAAGTTTTTCGCTGATGAAGGAACTTTGGCGTGGAACTTGCTCATCTCTCGGCTGTTCTTTGATGTCAAGCAGAACACAGGGCTAAAGAATGTTGTGCACGAACGAATACAGGTCTGGTTAGCTTCTCACTACATCAAGATTAGGTTGCGTTTTAATACTTATGGAACTCTATTGTCTTGGTTTAACAGCGGGTATTGTCCAACATGAGGATTCCTAGCTACATTGGAGATTTAATCTGCTGTGATGTAAAGATTGGGAATCTCCCTCCTTACATACATGGTACAAGGATCCTTCCAATGGAGATGAGTGGCGTGTGGGCGTTCGAGCTAGATGTTGAATACACTGGTGGTGCGGGACTTATAGTCGAGACTCGAGTTGATGCTCGTGAGGAAGATCTGCAGAAAGGCATAGTAGCTGAAGGGAAACTGCAGCCAAATTCTTCAGGGGATGTTCCCTCTGAGTTCCTTGAAGGTCTTGCAGATTTTGAGAAGCAGTTAAGTGTTCCCGGAGGAACTGTTGATGGACAAGATGTGAAAACTGGAGGAAGCGATAAAGCTGGTTAGTACAGTGGATTCATAGAATCGTTTTGCTTGTGGATGCTGCGTGCTGCTTACAAGCATTTGTATTAAAGTTATTTATTTCTCTGCAGATGAGTCAAAGGGATCAAAAGGTACAAAAGCAGCTCCGAACAATGGATCTAAGTGGAAGTCTATTCTTAAGAACATCGCTGAGCAAGTCTCTCAGGTTAATCTTTGTTTCTTTGCTATCTCTACAAGCAATCATGGTGTAATAAATAGACTCAGCTCATTGTAGTTTCTTAGACTATCTCTGTTCTGTGAACTGTAGGTTCCAATTACTCTGTCAATAGGAGTCTCTTCGCTTCGAGGGACACTGCGTGTACACATGAAGCCGCCTCCTTCTGATCAACTATGGTTTGGCTTCACAAGCATGCCTGAGATTGAGTTCGACCTTGTCTCATCTGTTGGTGAACACAAAATCACAAACAGCCACGTTGCTATGTTCTTGATCAACCGGTTTAAGGTAAAAAAAAAACAATTTGCTCCACCTTCTTTCTTTCCAAATGAATATGAAACAAATATGTAAAGACAATATCTCATTGTGCAGACCGGGATACGAGAGGTCATGGTGCTCCCCAACTGCGAAAGCGTAACCATCCCGGGGATGATAGCTGAAAAGGATGATTGGGTCCAACGCAGTGTCGCGCCATTCATGTGGCTGAATCAAGACTCAACTAGTGATCACGACAGCTTCGAAGCTGCAGAAGCCAAAGCTAAAGCTGAGAAGCCGCCGAATGCTGAGCAAACGAAGAAAGCTACCAACGTTCCACAGAAACCAAGAGTTGAGGAAGAACCTGTGGCTGCACAACCACCAGCTAGCTCAGCAGCTCTTACGGTAGAAAGTGACAAATCCTTGGAGGAACTAAAAACCCCGCTTCTGGAAAGCAGCGAGAAGCAGGAAACAGCAGCACACGGAGGCAACGAAGGAGAAATTGTTCCGGTTAATGTTCAGAGATCGGTTGTGTCAAGTGAAGAGGTTGATTCGAGCTTCAAGGGTAAGAAGATGGGAACAAGGGAGAGGATGTTTGATTTTAGGAAGAAAGTTGGGGAGAAGTTTGAAGAGAAGAAGCGTCACATGGAGGAAAGAAGTAGACAGATTGTTGAAAAGATGAGAGGACCTTGAAGAAGCTTCTTTTCTTCTTTTTCAGGTTTCGGACAGAAGAACAAGAAAGTCGATATATAGATTAGATTAGGATATTGTTGTTACTTTGTATCCGTATATGTTTGGTGAAAAATATCAAAAGAACTCATTGCGGTATCTCTCTTTATTCTTATTATTACAACGAGTAGCATCAAAACAGAGGTTCTATGCAAAAGTGATTTCATACACACACAAAGACAAGAAGCAGAGAGACCAAGTGGGAATGCCCCCATCTAGTAATCTTCAGGGGCCAAGGGCTGGTGGGTGGTGTGGAGAGTAGTAGGTGGCTCAGTGGGGATGACCAAAAACTCATATACAAATGCGGCTAAAGCACCACCGATGAATGGTCCCACCCAATAGATCCAATGGTCATCCCATCTCCATCCAACCAACGCTGGACCAAAGGCTCTAGCTGGATTCATTGACGCACCGGAGAATGGTCCACCAACCAATATGTTTGCCCCAACAATGAGTCCGACTGCAAGCGGTCCTATAATCCCAAGGCTTCCACGTTTCGGATCAATCAAAGTCGAGTAGACAACGTAGACTAGTCCAAATGTTAAAATGATCTCTAACACGAGTCCATTATGTGCCCCAACACCTGATGCTAAATGGAAGCCAACTGGTCTCTGCATGAACATATAGACTATGTTTAAAACATTGCAACACAAAAATACTAGCTCATATATGTATATATTACCAATATTCAAGAGGTTACTAGGCAGTAATATTATTGATTAGGCTTTATATGATATTATTGATTAGATGATTTTTTAGACACTGATTGATGTACACTATGATGTTATTTAGTGTTACCATGCCGTTTGTGGAGAGCCGCAACAATAGACAAGCGAGGATGGCTCCAAGAAGCTGAGCTATCCAGTAGTATATGGCACGGATCGCAGAGATTCTGCCTCCAATAAGAGCACCAAAAGTGACGGCAGGGTTAACATGTCCACCAGAGATATTGATGGCCGCAGAGACGGCAGCAAACAGAGCAAAAGCATGAGCTAACGCTACTAATACTAGTCCTCCTGGTGTGTTTGTCCCAACATGAGCCGCATGGTCCCAATACAACTTATCTGGAAAAAAAACCCAAACAACTCCATCTCATCACACATGCAAAGACTTAAGACTAAAGAATCATCAGAACGGTACCGAGAGAGAGGATGGAGCCTTCAGCTGCGAAGACGAAGACAAAAGTGGAGAGGAACTCGGCTATCGTAGCTCGAATGGAGTCAGGGTGTGTAGCCTCGTCGGCTCTACCGAAACCGTACGCTCTACGAGCTGATGTTGCCATTATAATCACAACACTTTGGATGTGCGAAGAAAGATAATTTGAGTTGGGAAAAGAGAGAGAGAGAGAGACTTTAAAAGAAGGACAGATGTGATAGTTGAGTGTCTTGAGATGGACACGTAGCTTTTAAACTGCATGCATTTTACTTAACCATGTCATGTTTCTCTTTGTGTACATCATAAATTTTTCATCTGCCTCCTTATCTTCTCTTGGTAAGTTTTTGGACGAACCTTAAGGGTTCATGTGCTGGTGTGCGTGTCGTGTGCTGGTGTGCGTGTGCCAAGTACATTAATAAGTACAAATTTTCTTGAATTAGGGAAACAGTCAGAGCTTTGTGGTTCACATTAACGTTTTCTGCACCTTGTATAAAATCTTTTATTACCGCCATGAAATCTCAAAACTGTAGTCTCCTCTGCGTTTGACATCTTGCTTGGGTGTGGCTTCTTCAATCAGGCGTTTTAAGCCCCTAAAGAAGCAGCCTCGGCCGCCGCTTTCTGTTTCTTGTTTTTTTAAGAGCGGTCTTGCTCATGTCTCTGTATTAACAACAGACACTGAGAGACATTGATATAAGACCAAATGGTTTACCACAATCATGAAAGTGTAGTTGATAGACTCTTGTCTTATTGAGTTGGAACTTTCAATAAAAGAAAGTAACATTAAGCATACAACAACAGTTTTAAGATTGTGGCATCGGTTGAGATTGTGGCATCTCATGATGTGATTATGGAGAAGAAGACACTTTCATCGATGTGACGACTTTGAGATAATTATAAACATGAAGAGGAAACATTAGATGTTCCGAAGAAGCTCACCAAGGAGGAAACTATCTGTTAAGTCCTTCCAACTAATGGAATGGCAGAAGTAAAATCTTCAGAGCACGACACACCCATGTATCTACATGAAATCTTCAGAGCACGACACACCCATGTATCTACATGTCTATGAGGGTAAGATCAGAATGCATTTTCCAGATTCGATGTTATAGATACATTTTTGTGACTGCAGATATAATCCTTTTCAAAATGGAATTCGATGTTATGAATTGATGCTTTGACTAATCTCGAAATATTAGCAGATTTATTTTTCAACAATACCAAATAAAACTTATGATGTTAATACAATAACAATAGTAACATAAACTACTATGCTACATACAGTCAAATAAATTCGAGTGCAGGTTGTTGACCAAAAAACTAATAGAGTACTAGTTTTCTTTAGAAATCGACTTTCTAAATTGACGAATTCATTGTATGTTTGTAATAATTCATTTTTTTTCATTTGGAAAAATAAAAAGTGGTAATAATGTAGGGATTTTTTTTTTTTTTTTTTTGTAAACTGCTTGCTTAAATTAAATAAAAGACCCAAAAGATTACAAAAGCCCAGCTTTAGTGTTTGACAAGCCCAGTAGAATCACAAATAGTCTAGCCTTTAGTTGAACCCTAGTTTTAAGCCCAAAAGTATCTGTTGGAAAAGAACGATGAAAGACAGAGGTGTTGATGATGGTGATCAATCTTCTTCGAACCACCTCTGCAACATAGATGACGCTCTTGTCGGGTTGGACTCCCTGAAGCTTTGCAGTTTGTTCCTGAGTTGACGATCCAATTGCTTGAAGATCTGATCCGTAGATCGAAACGACCCCGCATGCAACCTAGCATTCCTTTCATTCCAAATCCAATAAGTGGTTGCCTGCCAGGCTAAGAGGATCAAGAGTCTATGATCCATCGGTTGTGACAGGGCAAGCATGTAGGGATTTTTTTTGGTCTAAGTAATGTAGTGACTTGTGAGTGACTCTTTACATATCTAACCATCATTACAAATTTCTTTAGTTTATCTTCATGCGATCGTGATCCAATTTAATCCCATAATAGTTAGTTAATTAAAAAATATCATTTATAAATAAGCATATACAGTAAAGAAATACTATAAAAGGTGATAATTTATTTATATTTGGAGTTGAATGGAAGAAAAAAGTGGATAGAGCGGTCTTGTAAGAAAGTGCCGACCAGATGAGTGGACCACGGTGGGATGTAAAGTTAGTTAACCTTAATAATCTGAAAGCGCCGACTAAACTTACTTATTAAACCTCATTAGAAGTTCGCTTTTTGGGTTTTTGTATTATCTCGTAGGTTTTTATATTTCATATGTATACTACCTATTCAAATAATGTTATCAACTAAAATTTTAAATTTATTGATCAATGAATAGAATTATAGAAGTGTTTACAAGATTTGATTAGCTTGACGCTTAACAAAGAAGAAATGCGTATGCATGTAGTCAAAATGTGTACGTTGTATATGTGTTTTTTTGTATATACGAGTTATACTAAGTTATATGTAGGATGTTTATAATTATTTTGGTAAACGAATATACGAGTAGGAAGAAAGAAAATACTTAGACCATCTCCAACTTATCTCTATTTTCATCTTTATATTTTCTTCTAAAATAGTGAAATTCTATTATAGAAGTGAAATTGCTTCAATGTATGTCTCTATAATAGAGTTCCTCTATATTTTCTTCTATTTATAGAGGAAAATATAGAGACAAAAAGTAAATTTCCTCTATATTTTCTTCTAAAATAGAAATTTTTTATTATAGATGCATACATTGGAGCAATTCCACTTCTATAATAGAGATTTCTATTTTAGAGGAAAATATAGAAATATACATTAGAGATGCTCTTAGTAACTTGTTGAATTGCGTAATTTGATTTTTTTTAAAGATGTATATGTATATTTGGACTATGGTTTTTGTTGTAAAGTGTTTCAAATTCTGTAATTGATTTATGTAATATATATATATATATATATATATATATATATATATATATATATATATATATATATAT
>OVBX01000486.1:0-40303 GCA_900406325.1 Erucastrum elatum
AAAATTATTAAAATAAAGCTTAAGGATTCTAATGGTAGTTTCACCATTGGAGATGCTCTAAGGATCCACCAAATATGTAAAATATGTAGGTTCCTCCCCTATCATCCAAACTAAAACTTGTGATCGTGCGAGTTGAGGTCCATTTTCTGGAAGCTCCTTCAGAACAGTATTAGAGTCACCCACATACATTGCATGAAAACTAAAAAAAATTTAGGATACGTTTTTTTCTTAAGTACCATAACTGTATACTCCCTCCGTTCCTTAAAGATGATTGTTCTAGGAAAAAAATTTGTTTCAAAAAGATATTAGTTTTACTTTTCAAATGTATGCTTTTATGAAAAATTGTAAGTTTCAAAAATATTAATGGTGTTTATTGAATTTCTATTGACTAAAAGTTATTGAAAATTGTTATTTGCAAAAAACAATGCATTTACAATCAAAATTAATGAATTTTCTTAATATATGTGAAAATTCTAGAACTACTATCTTTTAAAAACAGAGGGAGTAATTATTAATTAGTTACACAAAATATATTATTTTATTCTTTCTGATGACTGATGAGTCATTATTATTGCAAGAATATACCAGGAAATTTGTGTAATGCGTATTAAGATGATTTTAGACCATAGATCTGTAATGAATTCGAACAATTTGCGGCACCATGTAAGTACTTCCATGAAAAGCAATCAACAAGTGGACATCATTTGATCGTGTATCTCAAAAATAATGTTCTCCAATCATTTTTTCCATCCCTTTTTTATGTTTTATGCCACCGTGTTATTTACTTTCCACTTCCACAAATGTTATTTAGTTATTATATTAAATCAGTAATGATTTGAACCAGAAAAAAATACATATTTTGCATAAGAAAAAATAAAATAAATAATCTAGATATATTGTGTGATGGATGCAGCAGTCGATTTAGCGATCTACCCCCAAAATTTTAATTTTACAATAAATACAATCTATTGTTGCTTTTTGTTCAAAGGTCTAATTGTAAACTATTTTTATCTTAAATTTTCAAGATTTTATTCTATTTATGAACTCAGGTCCTAATCTTTCTCTCTTTTGTAACCATGTATGTTAAGTGTAATAATAATAGATGTTTTGACAAAACTACTTTGATGGAATCACATCTAACAGTGGTTGAAACAACTCGCAAAAAGGTTTGGAAAAATATAAGCTCAAAAATTATATTACCAAAAAATAAAAGATACGAAAAAATGAAATTTGAAAAATTCAAAGTAGACATGTAAAAGAGAAAATGATATGTGAAAAAGAATGGTGGCTACTTATTTGGAACGGAATCTTCTTCTTTTTCTTTTCCCTAAATGTTTATAGTTTCCATTTGCATCTCTTTTCTTGAGGACCTAATACAATGATGATGTGTATATTTTTACATAAAAGGGTAGTTTAAAAAAGTTATATATACATTTTAACGATCTTTTCTGGAGAAAAAGATATAGATTAAATATGTGAAGCATTTTTTCCAAACCCTCTAAATTGATGAGTTATTGAATATAATTATCTTATAACCCATCCAAGACATTACTAAAAAGATTTATGTAATCAACTAAAAGAAGTGACATCTAAAAAGAAAAATGAATATCTTTGCTATAATTTTTTTTTTTGGAAAATGAGTTTGTGCAAAGCATAATATAAAGCTTAGCTTTTACTTTTGTTTTGACATAATAAAAGGTCAAATATTTGGTGGGAGGATATCAGGAAGTTTTTTGGGCAGATGATTTCTCACGGCGTTGAGGAGCCAAAGTCTATCGTCTAAGACTTTGAATTAGCGACGGATCATAACCAAAGATTTTCGCAGCTGCAAAATTTGCATTTATTGCTTATTTTCATAAACATATATAATTTGTGATTATCATTCTAGATAGTTCTTTTCCATCACCGTGCGACATTCTCCACTAGATGATCGATAATTTCTAAGAATCAAATATATATAAATCTCATAAAACAATAATCTTTTTTCGCCTGTCATCAATATTGACACACAAAAATAAGATTCAACTTAAAGGAGGGAATAATATTATGTTACAATTGATCATATTTATCAACGTATAAGAAAATGCATCTGATGTACTCTACATTTTCTAATTAATATATACTATACTATATTTCAAATTTTAGAAAATTAAATATATTAGTTACTCATTGAGTAATATATATTTCATTTACCTTCATGTATTTTTCTTTTTTTATGTAATTTTTTTACTTGTTTTTATTTTCCTTTTAACTTATTATTTTGATTGGACAAATCTTATTAAATATACTTGAAATATTACAAATATGATGTAGTATTTTCTTAGAAAAAAACACTGTGGTAATTCGAATATAATGTGTATGTGTTGAGTCCACCTCGTGGTATGTAGGGACATATTACAGAAAGAAACGCACCAACACCATCTAGCACAGGGAAAATACGTTTCCTCAGACGATTTAAGGTAAATTCACACACTCGAAAGTTTTAATGGGCAAAATTCGAGATAGTATTCCAAAGAAGGTAGAATGATGAAAACGACGACCCAATTTTAATTCGTAGGTCCGAAATTTTATTAGCTCTGTAGGGTAGCCATGGATATATATGTTTGATTACCCTTGGCTTCTCCCTACCTATTGAGCCAATAAGTATTCGAAATTCATCAGTTGATACCATTGAATCTTGTGGCTCGATAGTAAGGTATACATGGTAATCTATGTATATATAATATATCTGCAGTTAGTGAAATATATATAATTTTTATTATATTAAATACCACGAAAAGGAGCAATATAACACTAAAAATCAAGCCGTTTACTTACATTTGTTGTGTATGTTATATTTTTCTTCAACGCATTGTGCAGTTTAACAGGAAAGTATATATAAAGGCAAAGATTATAAAAACCACTTAGGTGAAAAGATTATTGTTTATGTCCATTGGTGAAGATGTTTTGTTCAACACAATTTCGAACTCACTTGTCTCGTTGTCTCCTTCTCCTTCTTCTTCTTCATCTTCGTAGTCATCTTCTTCACTCTGTCCTTCCTCTTCACCTTCTTTATCACCAACTTTGTCCCTCTGATTAGTCTCAAACTCAGTTTGCATTTCTTGTGGAAGAAGCAACTGTTTCTGTGGTGTCGCCACTAAAGGCAACATTGGCAACGCACCACTTTTGTTCCTCTCATTGTACAAAGCTTCGAGCTGGTGAAAATAAGGGCAAGTCTTGGAATCAAGGGGCCGTTTCTTGTTGCTCTCTTTGACTTTCTTGAAATACTTGTTAATGTTTTCCCACTTCTCTTTGCATCGTTTTGCGCTTCTATTGTATCCCAACCTTCTCATCCCTGCAGATATCTCTTCCCATAATGGCCCCTTTGTACCGTTTTCTTGATAATTAGCTTCAAGATTCTTCCTTATCCTTATTAAGGCTTCGACCTCGGTCTTAGGCCATCTTGAAGAACTAGGAGACAACGAATGGTTCCCCATCTTCATTGTTGTCTCTAATAGAACCGGCCTTGGCTCTTTACTCTCAAATGTTATTGAATGTTGTTCACTTTGATATTGTTTCCTTTGTGGTACTTTATGATTCTGCTGCGGTTGCTCCTGTGGTTGTTGTTGTTGTTGTCCTCCAGAGATTTTGTGCAAGAAGGATATGATTGCAGCGTCTTTAGCTGCGGCATTAGACCTCTCATGGACTAATGTTTCGTGTTCTATATTGATCCTCGCTACCTCTTGGACCCTCCAAGCTTCTTCTCTTGAGATTCTCTCTTTCTCTCGATTCTCCAAAGTTTCCAAGAACCTTTTTTGCATCTTCTCTTGTTTCTCCATCAACTCTTTTGTCAACTTGGTAAACAATCCTTTCCAGTATTTCCTCTTCCTTCTCGATCTCTTTTCTTGATCTTCTTCCTCGTCAGACGCAGTAGATGATGAAGTTGAGCTCGAGAAAAGATTCAGCGACGAAACATTGTTTACCAAGTCATTCGAAGTTGGTTTAAAACCAGTATGACCAGGTGTAGTTGCATGGTTGTTGCTATAAAAGGGGAAAGGTGTTGTAGGAGACGGTTGCTTGGCTTGGAAGGTAGGTTTTGTGGCTATGGGTTTCACACTAACCTGTTGATGATGATGTTTCAACGGCGAAGAAGTCTTTTCGGTTGATGGAGTGTTAGAGCTGATCCATGGTATTAAAGAAGTGGTTGCGGTCGTGGTCGTGGTCGCTGCAGGAGATTTTGCCGGTTGCGATTCGAAAGCTTCTAACTCTTCGAAGAACCGGTAAGTTTTGCCTTCAGATTTGCCGCTACGACCTTCTTTGGTACGTTTGTGGTACTTGTAAACGTTCTCGAACTTCTCCTTGCACTTCTTTGCACTTCTCTTGTAACCAAGCTCCATCATTTTCCTAATTATTTATCAAACAATAAAACACGTAAGAAACAAAAAAAACTATCTTATTCATTCTAAGATATTTACATGTAAATTTGTAAGCCAGGCTAGAAAGATAGAATTAGCTATACGTATAATAAAAAAAATCAAACAAAATTATCAAAAATATGATAACATAGACATATCAATAAATATGTGAAACGAATATACGAGATCATAGAATTTATTTATTTTTTTCAATGTTAATATGCATGTAACATAAATGTTTTTTTTTTAAACCTGGAGATTTCTTCCCATAAAGGAGCTTTGAGAGTAGAGTCGCGAAAGGATTTATCCATCTCCGAACGTATTCTCAAGAGAGCTAAAGTCTCCGGTCTTGGCCACCGGCTTCCTCCTCCTCCTCCACCGCCTACTTCGTTGGTTTCCTCCATCTTCATATCTTTCCCCTCCTCGCCTGAACCGCATACGCCAGAGCTATCTAACAGTCCCGAAGAGTTTCCAGACATACTTAAAACTTTAGTTTGGATCTCCTCAATGAAAGTTTAGGAGAGTTTGTAAGAGAAGACGAAGGTTGTGGTTGAATTTCTGTTTTTTTTCTTTTCTTTTCTTTTCTATTGTGATTTTATCATAGGGGGTATTTAATTGGGTGGGATGGACCATTTATCTAATCTTATAAATATAATACATCTTTTGTACGTGATATTTATTTTGTATATATAATTTTCTTCTATCTCACACAAAGAGGAGTGGGACTTAAAAGGGGAACTTGTTTCGCTTTCCTTCTGTCTTTTTAAATTTGGGAATCTTCTCATTACTTAGTAGAAAATTTTGGTACCAAAAAATAATTTCGTATAAAATGAAAATTTGTATATTTTATCTCATAAAGATGTATAGTTCATTGTAACATTTGATTGACGATTGCTTTGTCAGACTTTTCGATAATAAATTTCCAGAAAATCTCGACATGGATTGTAGTACCAAACTAGTTTAAAATTTTAAAGTTTGAAGTGAATTATTTATGAACAGCTAAACTGAAATTTGCAAACATCAAAATTATGATCCACTACTAGGAATTGCTCTAAACATCCATCCATATATATATATATATATATGTATATGTTATAATTATATGAGACGTATTTTAATATGTATAATTGGATGTTATTAAACTACTGTTTACTTAGAGCATTTCTAATATATTATTCTAACTTTTACATTATAATGGTGTAATATCAAAATAGAGTTGTATTTTAATTCAATGTATTACTCTATTTTTATTCCAAAATGTAATATATATGATTCTATTTTATTTACTAAAAAAATATTAATAATACTTTCTACTTATAAGAAATTACAAATTAAACCAAGCTGCCTACCGTTTATAAAAAAATATCATCAAATATAGTTTATTGTTTTATAAAAATATAAGTAATTTATTAAAACTGAAAAATATTAGAAAAAGTACAATAAATCATAAAATAAGCACATTTTGGTTCAGTAATGAGTATTATAATATAATTTCTCATGAATTCTCATATAATGCATTTCATTAGGTATGGTGAGCTTTTTATCCATGAATTTCTTAAACTGAGTCATGGAAACTTGATGATCGGATACTTTGATCATTTGTACAATACCCACCGATCGTGGCGTTTCAAAACTTATTTACGGGATTATTAAATCATTTATTTTAAGTTATATTTATTTTATATTTTATGTTTAATTTGGTGTTTTTTATTAGTTCATGAATTTTAAGTAAACTTATTAAATAATTTTTCATAGAATATTATTTTTCATGTTATTGTATTATTTTTAAATATTATTTAAGTATGAAATAAGACACTCAAAATTTAAAATACAATTTTATAGATAAAATATGTTTAACTTCAATATGGAATATAAATAAGTTATTTCATAAATGAAATAACCTTAGCTGTTACATTCTGAAAATGAAGTGGGTTGGATCATATTTTATCTCACAAAAATATATGGTTCATTGTAACATTTGATTAATGATTGCTTGGTATAAAATTTTCAGAAACTCTCGACATCGACTGTAGTACCAAACTAGTTAAAAAAGGTTATAAAGTCTGTAGTGAATTATTTATGAACTGCTAAACTGAAATTTGCAACCATCAAAATTATGATCCAATACTAGGAATAATTGCTCTCGAGTCTCAACATCGATTCATATTTTTTCTTATAATTATATAAAACGTATTTTAACGTGGATGTATAATTGGACGGCATTAAATTACTGTCCCACTTAGCCACTTGTGACCTGTGAATTATTAAGATTTTTGTTCTTTGTTTACACATATTTTTAGAGAGGATTTTATAATTGGTTACAACACAAGTAGAGTATATTCATGGTGATTGGTAAATAGCTAGATAAACAATCCAAATGATGATTCGCATTGAAATAATATTATAATATTGTGAGCTGTGGAGAAGCCTAAGAATATTATTACATTAGTGTTTTAAATGATTGATATCATAATGGATGCTTTTCGTTTAAATTATTATATATGTGGAAAAAATAATCAAAGGTAATCAGCAAGAACAGCTGCAGATAGAGACGATAGGGATAATATTCGTGTAGCGTGGGCCCGCGTGGACCCAGATTAGCTTCTCACCGCCGCTGGATCAGACCGCAAATTATTCACGTCACCGACTGTAATTTACTTTTTTACCCCCAAATGTTGACCTCTCTAATTTGGGCAAAATATCTGTAAATTTTGATTCGATTCGTTATTCGTTTCGATCCGATCCGAAAAATCCGGATATCCGTAACTTTACAAATCGAAGCAAATACTAAAATTCAATATCCGTCAAAAACGAAGCAAATCACAAATATTAAAATTTTGGGAAGCGAATATCCGATCCGATCCGGCAATATATAAATACATGTATATCTTGATTATATTTAAAGTTATATATGTATAAAATTATATAATTGTTATTCTGACATATGATTTGACAGATTTTATTTATATTATTACTTATATAAAAGTAGTACATAAAAAGAGAAAAATAGATTTTATGATAATTATAATTTTTTTCTTAAAATTTGTGTTATTATAATTGTTAACTAAGTTTATTTTTTTTTACAAAATACGTAGATATACTAATTTTTTAATTTTTATCTTATATATCACGTAAAAAATATATTATACAAAACAAATATGCATCGAAATTTTAAGATTATTTGTATTAATCAAAACATATGAGATATCCGTAAGTATTCACAAATATCCGCAAATATCTAATTATTTTCCGGATATTCGGATCCGAAGCAAAGCAAATACAAAAATTAGATATCTGTAACATACGAAGCAAATCACAAATACCTTCAAAAACTCGGATATCCGACCCGTATCCAGGCCTACTAATCATGCAACTTGTGTATGTAACCAATAAACCCACGTCATTTTGCACCGTCTATATTTATTATGCTATTTTTCTCAATATAAATGGTGAAACATTGCATTTTCATGAAGTTTATTGACCATTGGAGGTAGAAAAGCGATGTGGGTGTAATAAATAAATGTGGAAGTTTTGATGTAACATCAAATTACGATATTAAATTAGACGTGGAGTTAGATAAATGTCTGAGTTATAGTATATGGTTATTAGGCGGATATCAACGCATTTATGAGAAAAAAGCAAGTAGAGACATGATTTAGTTAGCTTATGACCTACCTTATTTAATGGTATTGATATATTCCGGTGCCTAATAACTGACCATGTATCCTTTTACGTAAATATTTTGTTGTTTCTTCCGCTACCACTGATTATAATTTTACTTTTTAATGCATTTTTGCTCGTCTTTTTCATGTCATTCGGCGATGATCAACCTGTTTAAATCAAACTGAATACGTAAATATATATCTTAACTTGAAACATAAATGGAAAAACAATCAAGCCTAATTTCCACTTGTCAATTTTAGGCTATAGACGCTTTTACAATGAAGAACTCACACAAAACGTAATATCTTGAATATTTCTGTGATATCAAAAAAAAAATTTGTTCGCAAATCGACGAAATTACTAAAACTATTATTTAATTATTTGTTGGTGTTAACAGGCTCGAGATAATTTATGTTTTTATTTCTACAGATATATATATATATATATATAGTTCCATCTACTTCATGTTTTTCAGTTTATTCTCAGAAAACATAGTTATAAGAATTTCCGAAATTCTACATTGCAATATTGATATCATAGTTTTGGCATTTGTATAGTATAGTTATGGCCGTATTTTTTATGTATAACCATGAAAAAGAAACATTTAGAAAAGCAATCACATTATAGTTATGGAGATGTTTTGTTTAAGTATAACAAAACATTAATAGGAGAATGGACAATCTTACTGTCAGTTTGTTTGTTGTCCGAAACACCAAACTCACCCTCTTTATTCCGCATTTCCCTCCTCTCTTTTTCGTATTTGGTTAATAATCATTTATTTACTCATACTGAAATGATTTTATTTCAGAACTTATATTATATATTCCGATTATTAATTTCCTTTTAAATGGACAAGGGGATAAATAAAATAAAAGCAGTGGTTACAATGAGCTGGATTCAGATGTATTTCCACTACGTATGGCTCTGTAAAGTGACCCAACTTGATCCCTTTCTACGTTGTATACCATACGCCGATTATACTTTATATATACACAAAAATATAATCGAGAGTACATTGGACATATATATGTATATACAGTGGATAATTGGAAAAATAACCAACCCAAGCAGTGAATAATGTGATCGTTGTTTTGCCATACGTAAGATCCATGTAACAAAAGAAGATTACATTAGGGTTAACTTTCATGGTATTCTTTATATATTACCGAAATGGCCGATGAATAAGACAAAATTGTTTTCATTAAATATCACCGATCACCTCCTATTTTTCGAGGATGGTACCAATAGTTTTTTTTGGGGTAAAAGATAGTATACCAATAGTTCTAATCGCTCCATAAAGACAACCTGTACTATCGTTTTGCACAATCGATTTGACACAACAAATTAAAAGTTGCTATTTTCTGCTATCTTTTCGGTATATACATTTTAATTTCTTTTTATACGGCAAAGTAGTTGTATTATGATCCATTAATGTTTTTCTTAAATATCTAATGTTATTATTTATAGGTTCAACCAAAATCGATAAGTTGCGCGGCGATACCAACCTTACGCAGGAAATCACAGCCGTTAAAATAGTGTGACGTGCCAAATTAAGGACTATACAATCTGTCTAACTCCTACAATGGTTGATTTAGCCAGCACGTGTAATATTTTCTCCATTGGTTATTTACCACGTAGGATTATTATTTATACGTGAAAATTTCAAGCTTTTTTCTTCCTTCCAAAATATTTTTTTTCCAACAAACCATGTGAGAGCAATAAAAAGAAAAAGAAATTCTTAATTTAGCGAAACCACTTTATTCCATTTGGCAATTATATAACGTCGAGGAAATAATTCCGTGGCTCCTGGATAATTAATTATATATATTTTGGACATATATATATCTATATACACATTTGTACAGAAAATACTACAGTGGTGATTAGTTGGTTTCATTTCTCATATATATATAAGTTGGTAACAGAATACTTCTTTTTTACTATGAATATTCAAGTTCTGAAGTTTGAACAAAAATAATTGTATATATTTAAATATTAAGATGGTCAACCTCATTTGTCATGCCAAGTTCGTTACCATCCATCGCTATCAGCCAGATCATTGTCAACTATAATAATTGGAATAATTGACATATTTTGATCTTACCGTAACCTTGCTTGGCTTGACCCAAATAAAAAACGTAAGCTACAATAGAAAAAAAATTATTAGAAGGACCCATTATTATATTTATTGATTTTCTGATAGATAGCACTCAAATTTACGGTGGCATTCTTTTTAATAGGGTCAGTTATCCTGAACATCAGGCACTTGTAGTTGTACATATGTGTTCCAACTACGTTTGCTTGGTATAACATCGGCCAGGAAAATGGTTTTAAGTTTTGGGCCTTTACATATCAAAAAGCGTTGAGATTGGGGCCTGAAACGCTACTTTCGATTCCAGTGATCATCATTTCAAATATATATATACTTCAAAAGTATCGTGAGATAATTAGGGCCTTATAGATGCGTGTGGGCTATCTAATTTCCAGATTTCGATTTGATTTTTTTTTGCTTAAATTTTATGGTCGTGTTTTTTTATTATTATGAATTTTCGAAAACAAACCGAAGATAGTTCCGCTCGAATTGTCCAATGTTTTTTATGGGTTCTGGTACTTTTTCACATAATTTAAAATAACTTACATATATTGAACAAAAAAAAGAGTAAAAATGATACTTCAATGGCAAACAGCGAAACTGTTGATACATGTCATCATCACTTGTAAGTTGTTATGGCAGAGTCAGGAACATCAACTACAAATAAAATGATATGAGAAACGACTTTGAAACCATGTAAAGAAAGAACATGACAAAGACAATTGTGATGAAAACATTATCGCGTTAAATATGACTGTAGAAAGAGCAACTATGTCTTAATTATATAACATATTTTTTTTTGCTAAATTGTAAATATCATTCATGGAATGAAGGTTTGGTTACAATGAAATTGAAACTATGATCTGCTAAAAAGCCATTCTGTTTCTAGAGACTGCAAAAAAGTTTATAAAAAGTCTCTAGAAAATAAGTAAATCAGTCATAGTCTAATGAAAACTTGGAACTGATATTTATCAAGAATAGACGACGACAATAGTTCCCAAAGATAACACTTCTCGATCTCCCAGTGGACTAGTAAATCAAGAGTAAAGCTCATGTATGTTGCTTGAAGTTCCAATGGAACACTCACCCGAAAGTGGCTCTCTTAGGCATCGACAGAGACGGCAGGCAAACGGCTCTGGAGCTCCTTAGGAGGAGGACGACAAGCAGACCTATAAAACCTAGCTCGACTGAAGAAACCAAAAGTTCCGGACATGACCCCGATGGCGATGAAGAACAAACTCAGGTCAAGCGTAGTCGGTAAAATTATATAACCTACTTTAGATTGCAAGAAGAAGAAAAAAGATCAGATCATTTGTAGTAAGACAATACAAGATAGTTCGTATTTTACTTTTAAGCGAAGTATAACACAATACAAAGTGTAACAAGTAAAAC
Source organism: Erucastrum elatum (assembly GCA_900406325.1). Taxonomy (NCBI): domain Eukaryota; kingdom Viridiplantae; phylum Streptophyta; class Magnoliopsida; order Brassicales; family Brassicaceae; genus Erucastrum; species Erucastrum elatum. The sequence goes on from OVBX01000486.1 coordinate 11,542, forward strand.
GTTTATACTCAACATTGGTCTATGGATGTCTTTTTTCTTGGGAAAATTTGCTAGAGTTGTCCAACGTCCCTTTATATCTTGAACAAGAACATAATTAAATGAAGTTATCAATCTCACCATAAGTCATAATCATTAGAGAATTATTAAGAGGAATGAAAATAAGAGAGCAAAAGTAAAATCGTACATGTATTTTAAAAGAAACACAATCGAAACATCTATCCCACTATATATTTTAGTCTAGTAATTCACCATATCATATAATCCACAAAAGATACAGAGCCGAGAGATTCTTCACTAAAAACAAACCAAAATGGAAATTGACTATATGCTTTAATCTCTAATCACATCAGAGTTTCAGACATACATATGTGTGTGAATATGCAGATTAAATTAGATAAATGATAAATAATTAGTACCAATTGACGTTAATATATACGTGTGCCATGTTAAAGCGCCTCATATATAGTCTTACGTGACTAGGTCTCACTCACATTACAATATTCAACCTGTTCTGTATACTATTGGCTAGATGGATACTTTTGCTTTTGGATTGGCTCCCAGACATTCTTTATTTTTCATGCAAACTTTCATTTTAAACAGTCTGATATTCTGTAGTACTCAACATTGCAATTTCCGTAGATTTTCATTTTTGTGCTTACATAGACTGAACCATGACTTTCCTTAAATTTTCTTATGAAAAATTAAGCCTCTATCTCAATCCGAGGGTTTTGAGGTCAAAGTCAACCTCTTTTACGTGCCTTACCTGCAACGACGTATCGCTTTCCAAAACAAAAACATATGTCTACGAAATTTATTCCTCTTGTCGTCTTCTTTTTACTCGAATTTGAATTAGTTGTCTTTTTTTCTGAAAAAGAATTTGAATTAGTTGTTCCTAGCTTGCAAATCGTTCACAGCATTGATTCCGAAGTCCGAACACTATTTGATAACACAACATAATAAATTGAACACATCTCTTTCTCCACCTATGTGTCTCGCCCTGATATTTTAATCGTATATGTTTCTTGAATGATTATAATCAAATAGAATCATATAGAATAGTTGATAATTAAACACACTTTTGGATAATGTATTACGTATGTTTGCATTCTATCACTCAGATTCTCAGTGGCTGCTACGCTAAAAGGACTCCGCAACAGAAGTAGGGGTGAGTAACAAGTATATCATCATGGATAGTTTAGGTATTTCCTCGCCATGTACTAGTATGTAGAAATAGTGTCATTTCATGCATGTCTCTCATTATGACGAGAGTGTGTCGCTCAACTAATCTCATCACGACTTGAACAATTTCAGCCGTTCAAAATTTAAAATTAATAGATATAACACTTTTAACCTTATCCATATCACTCATTCTCACCTAATCAATCTTCGAATCGAAAATATATACTACTAGCATATTATTTTTTATGTCGAGTATATAAGCTAGCAAACTTTCTTTATGGTAATGGAAATTGGTGACAAATAATGAGAAGGTTGAAGAAATTGACCATAACCAATGATAGTGGAATTTAAATATAAAGTGAACTCCAATCAAAGGGATATCATTATCCTTTTTGCTACAAAAGGATTCAAAAATGCTTTTTTTAGCATGAGACTTGTCGTTTCACATTGATCTGCACTAACTGAATTGATTGATCGCAGCCAAACAAGAAATACTCTCGAGTTGCGGTTAGTAATGGATTCATTTATCGACTAATTCTCCTACTCCTCGTCTCCTTTATTTTTTGGGCAGATTAACATTAGAATGATTTTTTCTTAACCATCTAAATTTTGTAAGCAGCGATTGATAAAAGGTTTAATTAGCCAAATCTATTTATATATTAAATTTCATCCATAAAATATTTTATTTTGCATTTTTAAAAAAAATATTATTGAGATATTAACTTATATAGAACTACAAATAGATTGTTTTCTAAAACTATACGGCTCTATACCGAAGTCCAAGATGACAACAACATCAGTGGCCTATAGGCTATAAGGTAAGAAACTTACTTTACAATTTCAGTGATAATCTCTGTTAACAAAGTTACTTCCTTGATATTTTTTTTCAAGAAATGAGAAGCAGAGAGGAAGTCAACCGCTAAAAATCAACTTGTTGAATATATATATATTTTTTCGCTGGTAAGTGGATGTATTTTAGTTGCACACATTTGCTTACATTACAATCTATTTGGTTTATCTATTAATAATAGAAATCCTGATTAATTTTAAAAGGCGTGTGTTTTTATAGTATCTCAAATTTTATGAAAAGTTGTGATTGTTCGTTAATGATGTCTTCCTATAAAAAGTCGTATCTCTTCTTTATGAAAAGATGCGACTAATTAAAAGGTTGTGTCTTTTCTTTAATAAAAGTTGCAACTATTTTAACTGAAAAGATGTGACTTTTTAAAGATAGCTTTTTAAAATCTATAAATAGTCTATGTTTATACTTTTCTAAAAGTAATTTTTTTTTGCTAATTTAATTAATAGTGAAATGGAGAAAAAAATAGTTCTATGAAGTTACTTGGTTACAAATTTTTAGAAGATGTTCAAATGAAACGTCGTGATAAAAGACACAACCTTTTAATATAAATAAAATTCACTTTTAGAATTAATCAGAACTGCTATTAATTATTTTTAAAGGTTGCTTGTTCAAAAGACACAACATTTTAACATAAGTAAAATTCACTACCTTTAAAAATAATTACTTTAAAAGTTGCGTCGTATCATGTGACCTTTTGATTTGAAAAGTTATTGTTCGTATAAATATCATTTCATAATGATAGCCGTTAAATAGAAAATTGTGACTATTCAGACAATTTTTTTGAACTATAAATAACCTATGTTTGTGCTCAAATTATAATTTTACTAATCAAATAAAATGGCGAAGAAAACCTATTTTTATCAAAATCTATAAATTGTCTATGTTCATGCATTTTTCAAAGTAAAATTTTCACTAATCTTACTAATAATAATAAAATGGTGAAAAGCTTCGTGATTGCATTTTCTATATAATTATTTACACACTTTTTCATTTTCACTGTAACTTACTTGTTACAATTAATTGTCTTTTGCAATGACAACTATGCTATTTCTCCTATGGTTTTCGGCTTCGTCAAGCGTCATTTATGGTGTGGTCTTTATCTCTTTCTGAGAATGTTTCTTTCCGGTACTAAAAGGTAAGAGTCATACTTCATAGTATTTATATGTTGGTGTCGTTCCGTTGCTTTTGGTGTAAGGTTTTCATATCCCTCTGGAATTTTCCAACGAGTTTTATGGTTTTGTTTATTCAAAAATTGGTAATGTCTTGGGCGGATTTCCCAAAAGGTATGCGGTTCGACTCTCACCAATAAACTTTTTAACTAATGCATACACTTAAAATGACGTAGTATTGTGCATTTTTTAAAAAGTTAAAATTATATACAAACATTTATATACATATACAATTAAAAGTTATATTGATGGTTGACAAACACTTAATGGTTTGATCCGTAGATTTTTGAGATTATAGATTAAATTGTCAAAAAATCACATTGATAATTTTTATACTGAAAACTTTAATATAATATATTTAATTTTATAAAATAAGTTTCCGTGCGACATCGTACGGATTCATTACGTAGTTATTATAAAGCATATGTTTACTAAATAAATTAATTTATAGCAATTAATTCATAGCACAAGCAGAGGGAGAGTAAAAACAACAGTTTCTTAAATTGTTTATTATAAAACGATAGAAAAAAAAGGCAAAGAGAGATGTGTTCGTGTTCGTGTTCGAGTAGCGGAGATGACGTAGTTGGTTGGTTTCCGCGTGCTCGTGGACGAGACATATAACCTCTACATAGAGAGCTGAGAGACAACAACAATCCATAAAAAAAGCAGTTGAAACGAAGAAGACGAGTAAAAACAGAACAAGAAAGGAAGACAAAGATTTTGGTTTCTGTTTGGTTTCTCTCTGTAAGTTTTTTTTTTTTCTTTTGAATTGATTGGAATCTTACAAAAATAAAATTCAAGATTTATTTGAGCTAATGGTTATTAGATCTATTTGCTCTATGTTCTGTTGGTCAATTTCTTAAAACAGTGATTACGAAAATTCATAGATCTCATTTTCTTATAGACAGACCAATTTAAGTTAAGGTTTCAGCTTTTAGCCAATCAAATTATACACATCCTGAATCAATAGTATTTGTTTCCAACTTGCTACATATGTTATTAATTTACTCTCCAAAGTTTCCTTTTTTTCTATCCTTGAAGTTGTAAAGACTTCATTTTTATTTCTTTTTTGAATCCATAGAATATAGTTCAGATGGTTTTATACAACTTTGAATCAGATCTCTATCATTTTGGGACCGTTACTAATCAGAAACTATGTTCTTGGGAGGAGCAATAGACTGTTGTTACTTTGTTCACTTTTGCTTTTATTTACTTATTCCGAAGATTCTTTCATTTGAACGAGGTTTTTCATCCAAGTTTGTTTGTTTATCTTCCTCTCTTTAATCACAAAAAGCCTGTGTGGTGTGTTTCCTGCTTTAAACAATTGTTCTGTCTTTACTGCTATTGTTCCTTTCTTTCTTCTCTTGATTTCTCTTTACTTTATTATTAAGTCTCGTTCCTAAATTTGAAATCAGACTCTCTTCTCTGTTTCAGAACGTTTGAGAGAGAGCACACCAAAAAATAGAAATGTCTTTCCGTAGCATAGTACGCGATGTGAGAGACAGTATAGGAAGTCTATCTCGTCGTAGCTTCGACTTCAAGTTAACCAGCCTGAACAAAGAAGGTGGTGGTAAGTCTCGCGGTTCGGTTCAAGACTGCCACGAGGAACAAGAACAACCTCCTTTAGCACTACTGGTTCAAGAAACCCCTTGGGCGAATCTTCCTCCTGAGCTGTTGAGGGATGTGATCAAAAGGCTGGAAGAGAGCGAACGCGTGTGGCCTGCGAGGAAACACGTGGTTGCTTGTGCTTCTGTTTGCAGGTCGTGGAGAGATATGTGCAAAGAGATTGTTCAAAGGCCCGAGGTTTCAGGCAAAATCACATTTCCTGTTTCCCTCAAACAGGTAAAAGGATTTTTTATTTTGTTTTCTAGTAATGTCACATGTGTTTGTTTTGGTTAGTATCATGATTTCTTTTCTTTGTTGTTTGGGTTATGTAATAGCCTGGACCAAGAGATGCAACAATGCAATGCTTTATCAAAAGGGATAAGTCTAACTTGACTTACCATCTATACCTTTGTCTCAGTCCTGGTATAGCTTCCTTTCCTCTCTTCTTGTTCAATGTTTGTGTTATGTTTTTGTGATTTAGCCTAAGCTTCTAGAGTTTGAGAATAATGTTCTTAGTGTTTTATCAAAAGTTCTTTAAGAATCACTTTCTTGTTAATCAACTGAATTATTAATAAAGAATACATAGATCTTATATAGACAAGAATCCTAAGACTAGATAAACACTAAATACTAAAAGAAATTTAGAAACACAAAAAACCTATCTAAAACACTAGCTTAAATACTCCTATCTTTTCCAAAATGTAAGTAGCTTTAGTGAAATCCACTATTTATTTAGAAATTTGTTATATAAATTCAACCAAACACAAAAATATGCATTATGTAATTGGTCACACAATATCTAATAAGTACGAAAGTTGCATTGGAATATGAAAACTACATATATTCTGAAACAAAAATATTCTTCTGAAACTACTTATATTATATGAAACAGAATGAGTGTAAAATAACTAAAGATAATTTATCTTGTCTCATATTGGTATCCTTAATATTTTCAGCTTTGTTGGTTGAGAATGGAAAGTTTCTTCTTTCGGCCAAACGCATAAGAAGAACTACTTACACAGAGTACGTCATCTCAATGCACGCAGACACCATTTCAAGATCAAGCAACACCTACATTGGCAAGATTAGGTAACAAAACCAATAGAGAGCTATCTTATTTAGATAACAATGTTTAAAGCGTGGCTTTTAAGCGTTGATCCTCTCTCTCCTCAGGTCTAATTTTCTAGGAACAAAGTTCATAGTATACGACACGCAACCTCCTTACAACAGCAAAGCCTCTCAGGCGGTTCAACCGTTAGGAGTTAGCCGCAGGTTTCACTCGAAGAGAGTATCTCCTAAAGTCCCTACCGGTAGCTACAAAATAGCGCAAGTGTCTTACGAGCTAAACGTTCTTGGAACACGAGGTCCGAGGAGAATGCACTGTGCGATGCACTCTATCCCCGCTTCTTCTCTCTCGGAAGGGGGAACCGTGCCTGGACAACCTGAGGCTATTGTCCCGCGGTCTATTCTCGACGAGTCTTTCCGCAGCATTACATCCTCCTCGAGGAAGTTTTTAAGCGATTACTCGACTGAGTTTAACAGCGCTAGGTTTTCAGACATTCTTGGCCCGTTGGGAGAGGAAGGAGAAGCTGTGTTTGAAGAAGGGAAAGAGCGTGTTTCGCCGCCTCTTGTGCTTAAGAACAAGCCGCCTAGGTGGCATGAACAGCTTCAGTGCTGGTGTTTGAACTTCAGGGGACGTGTGACGGTTGCATCGGTCAAGAACTTTCAGCTTATTGCAGCAAACCAACAACAGGCTCAGGCTCAGGGGTCTGGCCAAGCTGATGGTCCGGACAAGATCTTGTTGCAGTTTGGGAAAGTAGGGAAAGACATGTTCACGATGGACTTCAGGTATCCGCTGTCTGCGTTTCAGGCTTTTGCTATATGTTTGAGCAGTTTCGATACCAAACTCGCATGCGAATGATTAGAAAAGAAAGAGAACAGAGACAGCTTTGTATGTAATATATATATCACATGTTGTTTGTTTGATTCAGGGGAGATTCTCGTCATGTGGTGTTTTTATTTTCACCTGAGAATCTTAGATTGTTAGATTTGTTTCAGAATTTTTTATTTAATCATTTATTATGTCCTGCTTATGTTGTTTATTAATGCATCAAGAGATAGTTTGTCCAAGTTTATCTTTACAAATCGGTAGTTTTGATGTTTTACAATTCACATAATGGTCAAAAGTAAAAAAAAAAAAGAGACTATCTATTGATGTCATAAACATGATCTTGTTGTTGATATTATTATATATATCGCTGAAAATCCGAAAAGAGTTGAGCAAGAAAGAAAAGAGAGGACGAACTACTCTTGTGTAAAACCTACATTAGTGTTAAAAGGGAAGAAGAGAGCAAGGCAAATTCACAGACGGAAAAAAGTGAGCACACTACTTGCCAACTTCGCATCATTGAAGATCGGTAAATAACGGCAAGCATTCCTTGTCGGCAATTGCTACATGGCAGCACATCTCTCTCTCTCGGGTGTGTGTGTGTGAAATGCCAATGGAAATTTTAACACCGAAAATTCAAAATCTGAATAGATTTGAACCCAAATGGGTATCTAAATGCCTACCTTAATTTTGGCTTTATAACCAAATAATTTTTTTTAAACATAGAAAAATTGGGTGCAATATGGCTGATAGAACTCCAGGTTGGGTATTATATATATTTACAAACATTGTACACAGCTTACAAAGGTGGCTGATAGAACTCCAGGTTGGGTATTATAAACATTGTACACAGCTTACAAAGAAATTTTTTAGTATTTAAGTAGTGTTGTCTTTTTAGCTAACACTCCACCTTTCTTCATGGGTCGGATCGGTCTTTAGTTGCAGCGGTGATTTTTATGATTTAAACTAGAGTTTGACCCGCCGATAAGATTTTATTTTTGTAATCATCTTATGTATTAATTTTTTTTGTTTGTTAAATGTCTGAGATTGGTTTAGTCAACAAATTTATTAATTCGTCTTTCTGTTCACCAATATATTTAAATATAATGTTTGGTTTTCAGTTTTGGTTTTAGGTTGTTTTTCTTTTTGGATTTTGGTTTCAGTTTGATTATGGTGTTTCTTTTTTTGGTTGGAGAGATATATAAACTGTTCAGTTATTTATGAAATAACTTTATATATTTACATTTTTGTTTACCCAACCCGAATCTATGAGATTAGTTTTTTTCCAAATTTTTATTTACTGAAAAATAAAAATTTCATACATGTATTTTTATCAAAAAATATTTATAGATAACTAAATAAAATTAATAAATATAATTTGTTGAAAATAAGATAATTCATTTATAAAATCTATCATTATTAATTTTACTTATATTTTTGTAAATTATAGTAAAAAATATTTTTAATTTTTATATTGGTCAAAATATATTTCATTCAACCCATATCATACTATATCAAATTATTTTTAATATTCAGATTTAAATATGTAACTATTTATTATTTTATATATCTTACTTTACTATTTTATTAATACATTGAAGTATGTGGTAAAATTCATGAATGTATGTTATTCTTTAATTTTATGATTTATAAAATATTTAATAAATGAATTAAGTTACTTTTTATTTATTAGTTGATGTATTAATTTAATTACGAATATAAATATTATGGTAATATTATTTCTTATTCTATAATGAAAGAATTAATATTTGTTAATAATTTATTAAATATTAATTACGAATTTTATTATTTATAAATAAATATCTAAAAGAATTCATGTTTACATATTAAATGATATTTTTTTAAGAAAATCTAAGAAAAAGATACTTGACAATATATTTTTAAATATCTCATTTTGAAAAATATTATTAGGTTAGTTGTAGAGAAAAAATAGGAGGTTAAATAAATTCTATTTTACAAATATTAAAACATTAAAAGATATTGTTAGATTAGAAAAACATTATATGATAATAACTAATTAAATTATTTTAGTTGAACTGTTATGACTTTTTTGATAGTCCAAAAAATAGTCGATAAAAATTCTCATGTTTTAATAGTATTGATTTTAAAGATGTTAGTATGGTAAAATGAAAGTTGCGACTGAATGACACATTTGGCGCAAACAGTTATGCTGACAAATTTATTATGCTTGTTAATGCTGAAATGTAGTCAATCAAGTGAAATGATATTTTCCTTTATTTACTCTAATTACTGTTAAAACGAGAAAAATATACATTATTTGTTAGTCTATTTTTTCATATAGTAAAATAGTTTCATCATGTTTCCACTTTTTGATTTAGTATCGTATTTGACTTTTCCTATTTCTTTAATTTTTTTAGAGTTTTATTTTTAAGCTGGATAATTATGTTATTACAAAACTATGATAAAATTGCAGACAATTTTATAGCCGGTAATTCTACTTGTCTTATGATGATTCATGTCTTACTACATCATCTGAACGATTCTATCAAATCCACGTTTGAAGATATTCTTTGCGCCATGCTGCTGTGGATCCCTTATAAGTTTTTTCTCCATTAATTCTAATAATTCTACATTTTTTGAAATTTGAAATCATGAACTCGTTGTTAAGGTAGATTAGCTTCAAATCTAAAACCAATTGGTAATTAGGGGAGTGATCCATCTATCTTATATATTGTTTAGGATCTCTTCCAATATCCGATGTGGAATTTATATCTCTAATACGTCTTCTCAAGATGATGGCTATTTGAGCGTCAATCTCGAAATGTTTGAGGGGAAGGGGTGGAGACCGGGGGGAATCCAGCCAATCGTCTTCATTTGTAAGCACTAGGTCAACGATGTGAGACCTGTAGGAGTATTTTCTCCTTTTTGTTCTGGTTGTTTATGTTTGTGATTTTTTATGATATGTTTGACCTTTTTTCTTCCAAAAGTTACCATTTCCTTTTCCAAAAATGCTATTAATAATTTACTTATGCGTTATGATTATTTGAATTAGAATTGTATTACTAACTCAATCACTAGATACGATATCAGGTTTTGTACATTTACAACTATAGTATATGAGGATATGACGGAACTTACTATACAAATAGATGGTACCTTTGTCAATTCAATACTATTAATTCTACAGCTTACCTATTAATTTTAGTTGTCTCCATTTAATTAAAGAGTTCTCATGTTTTAATTAAAGTTTAAAAACTGTAACCCTCTTTTTCGACACCCACTTCTTTCACATATGGCTTTTTTGCATGTACATATACCAATATTTATATGTAATAACAGTTATTTTTTTCTTTTGGGTTGATTTCAAATGCAGATTATTAAAGTATTGAAATCTATTCTATTAAAACATCATAATGATCAGATAATATGTATGTAGTTCAACTATTTCAATACAATTATTAAAATAAATATTTATCATTCAAAAAAATATTATAAAAGAAAAACATAAATATAACTAGAAAAATACAAACCCGCGTTGGTGGTCGGGTGGTGTGAGGCGGCCCACAATGATCCTAAGGGTCATGGGTTCGAAACCTCCCCAACTCAGATTTACCCCAACGTGGGCCACGCGGATATGGGTCATGCTTTCGGCCCATTTGAATATCCGGAGAGAGGGTCCATCCGTGGGCTGCACCTCCCCTTGGGGATTAGTCTGGGCCTAAGGCCCGGGATACCCCCAGGTTAAACAAAAAAAANAAAAAAAAAAAAAAAACTAGAAAAATACAAATATAAAAATTAAATTTCAATAAAAAAAAATAAAACAAAAAAATATATCCATCTTTTAAGGACGGGTCATAATCTAGTTTTATCTTTAAAACAATAATAACATATTTTCGCAAAAATGTTTCAAAATATTTTACATTTTGTCTGAGTTTTTCAACTTTTGTATTCTTCATTTTTTTTTTATTATTTTCGATATTTTTCTTTAGATTTTTGTACTATAGGTGATCTAATTAATATCTTAACTTGAAACTGTTAATTATTTTCTTTCAGTATTTTCTATATATATGAATTTTTTTGCCTTTCCATTTCCTGGACCTAGAGGCTTATATATGAACTGAAAAGTAGATTCCAAATGCATAAGCTTCACTATTCTCTCTCTTCTGAGAGATAACTATTAAGAATTGAACCAAAAGCCAATGAAAACATTTATATGTAAAGTTGCTTAGAATATTTAGATTGGAAAAAAAGTCCATTCACATACCATACACGTAAGAACATTGTCATTCTTATTCCTCCCCTCAATTATTACAATTAAAAGACTTTATTTAGATCATGTCAACATGCATGATGCATACCTCTTTTTGTTTATCTAATCAGATTCTTAATATATTTATTACAAGAACCTCTAGATAAACATCTAATTAGGTTACTTGAGATGGATGCATATATATCTACGAGGTTCTTCTTCCTCCGCAGCCATTCTCTCTCTGACAGTTGAAGTAAACAGCAGCCACGGGGAGGCCAAGATTGTAGTTCTCAGCGAACTCACGAGTGTTGAACCTTTGGCGCCACTGGGGTGCATAAACCGTTTGTCGTCCGAGTTGTCGGAACAATACCAATGCGACTCGGTGAATTCCTGAAGTGGGACATGGATTCTCATAGTACACCAACTCATTGCCTTGACAAAAAGTCATCAAACATATATTAACGCTTCGAGTGGTTGCAACAGACATATAGAACATATGATGTACAGGATAATGTCCACTTCATGGCAAACACTTGATTGATTGCATATTTGCATATATGGCTTTTGTCTAGGAATATATATGTACTTGTTAGTGAATCTATATAGTTAATTAAATAAACTCACCAAAAGCTGTTCCAGTTGTGGCAGGTATATCGGTCACCAACCTGTAATGAGAGTATCCATTTGGATTTAAAATTATTTAGCCGCATAATTTAATTAAATGCTACATTTAACAAAGCATGCATCAACGTCTTTCAAAGGTTCCAATCATTTGCATAATCTCAGTCATCTATCTATCTATCTATGGGTGTGATTGGGAAACACCTGCCGCAAATGAAAGTAATGAAAAAAGCGCAAGTGGGAGTAATAAATTGAGCGTAAATAAAAGTAATAAAAAGAGATGAGAGAGAATAATAGTAAAAAGTAAAAAATAAAAAATGCAAAATAAATGTTTACTCTGAGTTCCTCTTACTAATAGAAGAGAAAAAATATGACTATAAAAATAAGAAAAAGACAAACGATAATGATTATATATATAGCGAGAATGAGCGTAACATTTACTTTCTCTTTTTCCACCTGATTGATACAAAATAGTGGAAACCAGAGTAACTATTCCACCTATTTACTCTATAATGACTATACAGTCAAAACCTATATTATACAGGACTGAAACCTGAAAAAGATATGTTGTGTGCATTCTTAAGTGGAAACTAAAACTGACTACAAGTCTTGTCATGCACTTAAACAGAATCTCTCTGTAATTCATCTGAAGTGACAAGTAGCTCTCTGAAAAGTTTATTCTAAATGTCCCTCTAGTTATATATAAGTACAATTTCAAATTTTGGGTGTGTAAATTTCGAATTTGTAGGTCTGTAAATTTCGAAATTTTCTATATCTGTATGTATAAATATGACACTGAAGGATGTCCTTGAGCTAAAAAGGGAAAGGAGATTGTCTAATACGTTTGCGGCGACAGGATAGGCGACTTGCGAACTTTGGATCTGTAATCTCCGACGAGCTAGGAGAAGGGGGAGAGGGAGACTATCGTACACTCCTCTCTGCCCACCGGTGTCCTGTATCGTATACAGAGAAGAGGTTTGAGATTTGAGATTTGGATTGAAATTTCCACCGTGTGGTGCGTTTACCGTGTTCGCCAAGCAACGGAAAACAATCAAGATGCGACGTTATACTGAATCTAGGCATAGAAGGGAGGAGAATCGAGGCAAAGGTGAGTACCTCAGATCGACAAACCGACGACGGGATGAAGATGACGAGAAGATCATTAGGGTTCCGGCCTTTGATAACTCGGACTTGATTGAGAAATACAAACTCACTTTGGTCGGACGAATGTTCCACTCTGATGGACGAAGTGTTGAAGCCCTTCTGAAACATATGCCGAAGCGACGGATCTGGGACGTCGAAGGCAGAGTACGAGGAACAAACCTAGGAAACAATAAGTTCCAATTCGACTTCGATAAAGAGGAAGACCTGCAGAAGGTACTACTGCGACGACCCTGTCATTTTAATAAATGGAGTTTCTCCTTGAAGAGATGGATTCCTACCATCAAAGAAGACTTCCCAAACTCCTTGCTGCTATGGGCCAAAGTTTCTGGAGTACCTATTCACTACAAGAAGCTCCAGACTTTTGAGAGTGTTGGAAAGGCACTGGGAACTTATGACTCAGAAGATGTGGAAGGAGGACGTGTGAAAGTTGTCATAAATGGGGATCTCCCCTTGAAGTTCGAGTGCAAAGTGGGTTTCGATAATGGAGATATTGTGAAAGTTACAATCGAATACGAGGACCTACACCGTTACTGCTTCACCTGCAAGAGAATCACTCATGAAGAAGGCACTTGTCCGGAGCTAACAGAGGAACATAAAGAGAAGAACCGGCTCAAAAGGATTGATCTTAAGGAACAAAAAGACAGAGCAACCCAGGAAGCTTTCTCCAACCCTCAACGACGATCCATGGAAGGCCACAATAAGATAAATTACCACCGGGGAGTTATGAGGAAGGAAGAAATGAGAAGCCCCTCCCCGAGAGGGTACCAAAGGAGAGAGACCAGCTATGGAAACCACTACGAACACGGAAGGCCACACGACCTCCGTAATAGAATTACAGACAAACGTGAAGCTCACTCCAAGAACGTGTGGAATCGACTGGAGAGCTCGTACCACTCTGAACTTCCCCGGAATCGGGAGAGATACCATCCGTATCACCACAGTTCAAGAATTGAGCCGCGAGAGAGACACAAGGACACAGCTTCCTCGTCTGAGTGGCGACCCAAAGAACGCTCTGCCAGGAACTCTGAGATACTGAATAACTATGACAACCAGAAGGGGAAAAATCTGAGGAGACATGAGGAGCAAAGCTATCAAAGGAGGATCTCACCAGACTCCCAACGCACCATCTCTGACAACTTGCAAACTAGGAAACCAAGAAGCTACTATGGAGGTCGACACTCGAGATCTCCACCCTCTCAGAGTAAGTTGGAATGGAGACCAAGAAGGAACGACATGGATACTAACACAGCAGAAAAGCAAGAACAAAGATTCACAGAAAATATGATAAGAAGGAAGGATCAAAACAGGCCCTGCGAGGATGAAGAGGACCGGAATAAAATCAGAAGAGATGGTGAGAAGTCCTCCTTGCAGGAACAGAGCGAACAAAGGGAGAAACATAGCCTGGAAAGACCAATGGAAGTTGATGGACCTCATCAGGCTCTAACCAAAGAGACGGAAGATCTGATCAAGGAGAAGGAACTAAACCAGAACAAAGGATCAAACCAGGATAAAGGATAAGATAAAGAGAATGCCCTTGCAAAAGATGTTACAGAGGAAGAAGATATCGACAAAACCATTGATGAATATGCAGAACTGGCCATGAATGAAGATATGGTAGATGATGATGATCTTCTTGATGAGATACCAGATGAAGAAGAACTTCAAAAAGCTGCAGAGGCCACAAAAGACGGTCGTATAGAGGCCATATCTCAACTATCCCCTGACCGGGAAAACCAGACGACATTAGCTGCTCCAAAGACTCTAACAAAAGGACAAAAATCAGGAGGGAAACACCAAGATGAGCCTATGGAAGCCCCAGCAGCCTCAATAGGCACACAGATAGCACACACAGGGAGGAAGAGAGGATCTCGGAGCCCAGACCTGAAAGGTGCTGCTGCGTCCAAGAAGCTAGCAAGCCGTGGACGTCTTTCTCCAAAGCCGAAACCACTCAAAGCATCGAAAGAGTTGAGAGTATCGACAAGGAGTCAACCCCTATTCCCTCCCCATGAGGTGTACCCTTCTGCGAATAAAAGCAGGAAACCAGTGTTCAAATCAGGTTCGGTGGTGTCCCAAAAACCACCCAGTAAGAGATCATGAGTGTCATCGCTTGGAACTGTCAGGGGGCTGGCGCGTACCTGACAAAGCAACACTTACGGGAGTTGCACCGCTGTTTTAATCCTAGATTTCTTTTCCTTTCAGAAACAAAAAACAATTTTTCTTTTTTGAATGACTTTAAGCTTGAATTTGGTTATGATAATTTGTTCACCGTGGAACCAGTCGGTCGAAGCGGTGGACTTGCTTTGTTTTATATGGATGATGCTGATGTGCGAATTGAATTTTCGAATGAGCGTATGATTGATATTGCAGCACAGATTGAAGGAAATAAGGTCTTCATGACCTTTGTTTATGGTGATCCGGTAGTGGAATACCGCGTAAGAGTGTGGGAGAGGTTAATGGAGATAAGTTTACGTCGATCAGGAGCATGGCTGATGGTGGGAGATTTCAACGAAATAACTAGCCATCTGGAGAAGAAGGGAGGACGTAAGCGACCTGACTCATCTTTTCTACCATTCAAAAACATGCTGGAGACCTGCGGTATGATCGAGTTCCCACACTCGGGTAACTTTTTCTCCTGGGCAGGACGCAGAAGATCAGGACGTGTCCAATGTCGTCTTGATAGAGCAGTCGGCAATGAAGACTGGCACCAAATTTTTTCCCACACTGATGTGGAGTATCTTCTCCGCTGGGGCTCCGACCATAGGCCTGTGCTGGTAAGAATTAAATCAAAAGAATGGCAAGGACGGAGATGTTTCAAATTTGACAAACGTTGGTTTGGCAAGGAAGGATTTATCGAAACAGTTAAACAAGGATGGGGTAGGGAGGAAGTGATCGATCCCGCACAGCTATACGAAAAGATTGGGCGCTGTAGACGAGCTATATCACGATGGAAACAAGGCAACCCATCAAATAATAAAAAGCTGATTGAAGAACTAAAGCTCAAAATTGATCGAGTCCAGAATGATGACAGTATATCCGGGGAAGAAGAACTGGAATTGAAGTGGCAACTTTGTGAAGCATATCGACAGGAAGAACTCTACTGGAAGCAAAAAAGCCGTGCCCTTTGGCTCAAAGAAGGGGACAGGAACACAAAGTTTTTTCACGCAAAGACGAAACAACGCCGAGCTCGGAATCGAATAACAAAGCTCCTGGACTCCATGGGGAACTGGATCGAAACAGAAGAAGGAATAGAACACCTGGCAACTGAGTACTTTCATAACTTGTTTACATCTTCTAACCCTGGAGATTGTGAAGAAGCTTTCCGGTATATTACCGCGTCTGTTACTACAGAGATGAACACTTTGCTGACCAGAGAACCCTCTGAAGAAGAGATAAAAGATGCAGTATTTGCGATAAACCCCGAGAAAGCACCAGGTCCAGACGGGATGACAAGCTTGTTCTACCAGAAGTTCTGGAAAGTGATTGGGAAAGATATCATCCGTGTAGTCAAAGACTTCTTTGCGACAGGAGAGATGGATGAGCGCATGAATGAAACAAATATTTGCCTAATCCCAAAGACAAGTAGACCACAATCCATGACTGAATTTCGTCCCATCAGTCTCTGCAACGTCAGCTATAAGATTATCTCGAAGGTCCTATCGTCTCGCCTAAAACAGGTTCTACCAGATTTAATATCAGAAACACAATCAGCCTTTGTGGCTCGACGTCTAATCACAGACAATATTCTAGTCGCTCAAGAGATGTTCCACGCCCTTCGTACGAATCCGAGCTGTCAGAGCAAATTTGTAGCCATTAAAACGGACATGAGCAAAGCGTACGATCGTGTGGAATGGAGCTTCCTGGAAACCCTGATGGAGAAAATGGGTTTTGATATGCGATGGATACAATGGATCATGAGGTGTGTATCGTCGGTATCGTATAAAGTTCTGATAAATGGCGAAGCTAAAGGACATATTGTTCCATCTCGAGGACTACGGCAAGGTGATCCCCTCTCGCCTTTTCTATTCATCCTCTGCACAGAGGTGTTGATATCTCAGATTAAACATGCTGAAGCGGAGAAGAAACTATCTGGGATTAAGATAGCCAGAGCATGTCCCTCGGTATCACATCTTTTGTTTGCAGACGATAGCCTATTTTTCTGCAAAGCGGAACCTGATGAGTGTCGCGAACTAATACGCCTCATCGATGTCTACGGGAAAGCCTCAGGACAACAACTGAATAAAGCAAAATCTTCAGTTCTGTTCGGTTCTAAGGTCGTAGCATCCAAAAAAACTGACCTGAAAAGGTCCCTAGCCATAAACCAAGAAGGTGGAATGGGAATGTACCTCGGTCTAACGGAAAAGATTTGTGGCTCCAAGAAACAAGTGTTCAGCTTCGTACAGGAAAGACTTAACAACAGAACCAATCTGTGGTCGGCAAAATTATTATCTAAAGGCGGTAAAGAAGTGCAAATCAAGTCGATAGCACAGGCTGTCCCCTCCTATGTCATGTCGTGCTATCTCCTTCCCCAAGGAATAACCCAAAATCTCTCCAGAGCAGTGTCCCGGTACTGGTGGTCTACGAAAGAAAATAATAGGGGCTTACACTGGATAGCATGGGACAAGATATGCATCCCACTTGAGTGTGGCGGACTTGGTTTTTGAAATTTCAGAGATTTCAACCTTGCGCTACTTGCGAAACAGATGTGGCGTTTACTGGTCTTCCCACATTCTTTGCTAGCAAGAGTTATGAAAGGTCGATACTATAGACATTCAAATCCAATGGCCACTGGTACTGCTCATAACCCATCATATGGATGGAAAAGTATCACTGCCGCCAGAAGCGTCCTTCAAAACGGGCTCCGGAAGAAGATTGGCAATGGACATGATACAAGAGTTTGGGATGAGCCGTGGTTACTGGTTAACCCAGCTCGGCCCCCAATACAGAGAAGCAATCGACGCGACCCAGACCTTAGAGTTCATCATCTGATTGATTTCCAATCACAGACTTGGAACACTGAGCTTCTCGAGGAGTTTTTTATACCCGCGGACGTCCCAAGAATTTTGGATCTACGAATTAGTAGGACTGGGCGCAGGGATTGTTACAGCTGGGATCACACCAACTCGGGTGTTTATACAGTAAAATCAGGGTACGAGATCGCACATGAGATGAGGACCAAAGCGATATACCCTGTGCTTTTGGAACCAAGCACTACGGCTCTCAAAAAGGCGACATGGAAGCTGAAAGCACCAAGGAAACTGAAACACTTTCAATGGCAAGCCCTGTCGGGGTTTCTATCATCGGCAGAACAACTAAAATGGCGTCACTGCACAGACGACAGCTCATGTAAACGATGTGGTGCGGAGGTAGAGTCAATTAACCACCTTCTTTTTGAATGTCCCTCAGCCAGCCAATGCTGGACTCTATCCTCTATTCCAACAACTCCGGGCATATTCCCGTGTAATTCTCTCTATGCAAATTTTGATTACCTGTTGTTCAGAGCAAAAGCTCAAAGAGTGGAGACACAGCTCATGGATCCCTTCCCATGGATCTTGTGGTATGTATGGAAGGCAAGAAATGAAAAGATTTTTAATGATAAAGATATAGATCCTTTGGAAACATTACAGATTGCCATAAAGGAAGCAGAGAGCTGGCGTGCTGCTCAATGTGTTGCAGAGATCCTAGAAGTAGTAGGGGAGGAGCAAACAACAGCGACGCACCAACCACAACAGGCCACAACACCGGAGCGATGGAGATGTATGGTAGACGCCTCATGGATCGGAGCTTCAGAAGTAGCGGGGCTCGGCTTTGTGTTGCTTGATGGAGAAATTCCCATCCTGTTCGGTTCCAGAGGGAACAGTAAGGCAGCTAGTCCCATACATGCAGAGGCCGAAGGACTGATATGGGCGCTGCAGGAGCTTAGAAACAGGGGCCATCAGGAGGTTCACTTTCAGTCTGATTGTGAACAGCTTGTCAAGCTTATTCGAACAGACATGGAATGGCCAGCGCTAGCACCAGAACTCGATGAAATTCAAGCCTTATCTCATGATTTTGTTTCCTTTTCGATTTCTTATATTTCAAGAACTCTGAACGTCCGTGCCGATAACCTTGCGAAAGGTGGACGAGCACGTGTGTTGGTTCCTTTTGTTGATGTTTTTGCGCCTATATGGCTAGCCCCCGAAGCTAGTCTAACGGTCGCAGAGTAAACTCTTGTTTCTTTCGATGACAAAAAAAAAAAATATGACACTGAAGTACAAAAAATTCTTACGAGAACTGCGAGGCTGTATTATTCGCTTAAGTAAATTTAAGTTAATTAATGAAATGATAACAGATCATATACAAACCAATGGAGATATCCTCGGAGGTACGGGTTGCTTGGACTTGGCACATCTGGATCCACCATAACCTTCAAAACTAGCCAAGTAAGAAGGCGACGACGAAAGATCAAAGCAATCAATTAAGCAAAAAAAAATCAAAGAAGATAACACGAGTATTGATGTTTTTTTTTCTAAAATCTGAATGCAGATGATATATCACAATAAATAATTAAAAGATTAACTATTTCAACAAAAAGATGAATTAATTAATTACATTACAAAAAGTAGTAGTTAAGTAGCGGAATATGTATTCAATTCATACACGCAAACACTGTATATATATATACACTTGATATTTACGTCTTTCTAAAAATAGATGGGTACAATTAATTCAATGTGAGAGGTATTCCATGGTGAACATGCTTTCAAAGTAAGTCTATGGGATTTGAAAAAGCTCTCTGACGCCGTTATCGAGATTGGTCTTTACCCTCTGGTTCCCTAGTCCACGGTTTCATAATACCACCCCCTTTTTTCCTCTTTTGGTAAAAAACCTCTGTTTCTTTCCCTCTCTTTTTTAAATTCCTTGCTTCTTGTGGAAGTATCCGCTGGGTATTAGATCTCTGGTCCCCCGGTGAGATCTCCTCCCCTCCTTTGGGACCGACGGTGAGTCGACGGTACTCCTCATATTCGGTTTCAGAGGTCCCTCGTCGTTGCAAGTAAGCTCTTCCCGGCGCCATCTCCTTCCTTGCTTCCTTTTCTCAAACCTTCACCCATGGCCGCTCGCCGTCTGACTGCTGCAGAAAAAGGGAAATCTATCTCTTCGAACCCTATAGGCCCTACACGCAAACACATACAAGCTCCAGAATTCGATTTCTCTGATCTTATCAAAGACAACGAAAAAACCCTAATTGGAAGAATCGTGAATTCTAGAGAGCAACAAGTGGAGGAAGTTGTTGCTAACCTACCCAAGAAATGGGCTCTGAGAGGGAAAGTCATCGGTGCTGACTTGGGAAATAACACGTTCCAGTTCCGCTTTGACAGAGATGAAGACGTCCAATGCGTTCTCCTCAACAGACCCTACCAACATAACAACTGGATGGTTATCTTGGAGCGTTGGGAACCCATCATCTCAAGCACCTTCCCCTCTAAAATACCTTTCTGGATCTCAGTGAAAGGCTTACCTCTCCACTTCTGGCACGAAAAGATGGCCTTTAGAATTGGAGATGCTCTCGGACTTCTGGAAAGCTACGAGATTACCAAGACGTCAGCAAGAATCAGGGTTCTTCTTGAAGCCCTCGAGCCCCTCTCTATGGATTCAGTTGTTGACTTCAAGTCAGGAGAAGAAGTCCCCATCACTTTGGAGTACGAGGGGATCGCTAACTACTGCTCCCTGTGCAAGATGCTCACCCACACCTCTCGTCACTGTAACAGTCACGCACGCTCTGTCCCACCGGCAAATGCCTACACTGTGAGTCGACGCTACTCCTCACAGGAGGGTCTCCCACCGCGACACAGTTCAGGATACCGCTCTGCCTCAGACAGGGGAGAGAAAGTTTTCCACCAACGAGTGGACAGGCATGGAAGGCCCTTTGGAGAGAGGATCACATCCGAAACCTCAAGAGTCTTACCTCTAAAAAACAAAATCTCCCCGGGTGTCCCTCCCCCAAGTCATTCTCAGAGAGGAACCTCTCATCAATCTCAACTCCAATGGAGAGCCCGCAACCCCTCTCATATCCCCCCTCCCTTGTTGCCTCCACCACCACCACGGGGGTCTCCTGCTACGCCAGCTCCCCCCCTTGAAAGGAATCTACATGAAAGCGCCTTCTCCAAACAGCCAGTCATCCCCACAACTGAGGAAGTTCTAGGGGAATTGAGAGATGTCACCTTACAATACATCCACTGTGCAGACCCTACTGAAAGTGCAGCAAGGAGACTTAGAGTGATTCAGGGAGATCCGGAAAATCTGATGGCTACCACAGCCTCTGGTATCATAGCAGCAGCATCCTTGGCGTCGTCTCAGAGAACTACATCATCTCAAGCACCACCTTCAGTTATTATACTCCCACAGGAGCCCTCTTCAAGCAACTGCCTCCCACCGCTTCAGAACGGAGGGAAACGACGAGGACGCCCCCCGGGATCAAAAAAAGTGAGTGCTAATCCAAAATGCATGGGGGGAAGTGCAAAGAAACGGATCTTCTCCAAAATGCATGCCTCACCAGCAAGGCACACTGGGACACCCTCCAGATCTGCAAGAGGAAGTGTACAGACACAAACGGCTATAAATTCACAAGGAGGAGCTCCGGGGAACTTGACTCCAGTAGCCTCTTCTCCCACTCCGGGTTTTCACATCCCCGGAAGTCCTCTTCCTTAGCCGTACTCAGCTGGAACTGTTGTGGGATTGGGAACCCCAGAACAGTCCAGCGCTTGCAGGAGCTGTCTCAGAACAACTCCCCTGATGTGTGTTTCCTCATGGAAACAAAAAATCAGGATGATTTTGTTTTGAAGGAGCTCAAAGATCTTATGTTCGATTCCCACTTTTTGGTCTCACCGCATGGGCATGGAGGTGGAGGACTAGCCCTGCTTTGGAGAAAACATGTTGAGGTTACAATCTTGACCTCAAATCACAACTTCATTGACACAAAGATAAAGTTCAAAAAGGAGGAATTTTTTGCTACCTTTGTCTACGGAGCCCCGGAAATCCCTCACCGACAAGCTGTCTGGGACTCTCTCTCTCAACTACGCGATACGCGGACGGGTGCTGCCTGGTATCTAACAGGAGATTTCAATGAGATTATAAGTAACGACGAGAAATCAGGGGGCAAAGAGAGGTCTGAAAGTACCTTTGGTCCTTTTAGGAGTTTCTTGTCAGAATGTGACCTATTTGATCTTCAACATACTGGGAATTTCTTGTCGTGGAGAGGTGTGAGAGGTTCACAGGAAACTGGGACTTATGTGGTCCATTGTCGTCTAGACAGAGCACTGGGGAATAGCGACTGGGCGTCTATGTTTCCAACCGCAAAATGTCATTACCTCCTGTTTGAAGGCTCCGATCATCGCCCTTTGCTCTCCGTCTTTGACCCGACAAAGTTGAAATCTCATAGATTATTCCGTTACGACAGACGTCTTCGCCATAGCCCTGAAGTCAAAAGTTTGGTTGATCAAGTTTGGAAGGCAAATGAGGGAGCAGAGGTTATTCACAGAATCTCTAAATGTCGGAAAGCAATCGCTAAGTGGAGTAGAGACAAATACCTTAATAGTAAAAAAGAGATCGACAAGCTAAAACTCTCTCTAGATAAGGAGCTCTCTCGAGAAACAGCGGATGATCTAACCATCTCCTCCCTCAACTTAGCCCTTCTCAAAGCTTACAATAACGAAGAGGAGTACTGGAAGCAAAGGAGCAGACAGCTGTGGCTGTCCCTTGGTGACAAAAATACTGGGTACTTTCACGCCACAGCAAGAGGAAGGAAAGCTCGTAACCGCTTCTCTGTCATTGAATCTGCAGAAGGGGTGCTGGTTTATGAGGAAGAACAAATTGCTGCAGTAGTGTCAAAGTATTTCTCGAATATCTTCACCACTTCTGCAAATGACTGTTCAGACACTGTTAACTACGCACTGGACTCAAAAATCTCTCCGGAGCAAAATGAGGTGCTTACCCAAGTCCCTTCAGCTGAAGAGATTAGAGCTGCCCTGTTCTCTATTCATCCGGATAAGGCCCCGGGCCCTGATGGCTTCTCAGCCTGCTTCTTCCAATCAAACTGGGACATAACTGGACCTGCATTGACACACGAAATTCAAAATTTCTTTACTCATGGTTATCTGCCCCAGTCCATCAACTCTACACACATAAGACTTATTCCCAAAATCACTAGCCCTGTCTCGGTAGCTGATTACAGACCTATAGCCTTATGTAACGTCTACTACAAGGTGATCTCTAAGATCCTATCCTTAAGACTTAAACCTATGCTACATTTTGTCATCTCAGAGAATCAATCAGCGTTCATACCCGGCAGAGCCATTGCAGACAATGTGTTGATCACACATGAACTCCTTCACTATCTGAAAACAACAAAATCGAAGAAGAGAGGCTCAATGGCGGTTAAATCTGATATGAGTAAGGCATATGACAGATTAGAGTGGAGCTTTATCAAACAAGTCCTATCGACTTTGGGGTTCAACACCAAGTTTGTTACCTTGATCATGGAGTGTGTGACCTCTGTCTCTTATGCTTTCTTGATAAATGATGCGGTCTTGGGAGAGGTGGTACCACAGAAGGGGATCAGACAGGGTGATCCCCTATCTCCTTACCTGTTCATTCTCTGTAGCGAAGTCCTTTCAGGGCTGTGTTCTAAAGCACAAAAGGATGGAAGGTTACCAGGGGTCAAAATCGCAAAAAACAGTCCTAGTATCAATCACTTACTGTTTGCGGATGATACCATGTTTTTCCTTCCAACTGATACTCGCAGTGTCACCACACTAAAGGAGATCTTATCTCTCTACGAAGCAGCCTCTGGTCAACGGATCAATACCGACAAGTCTTCCATCTCCTTTGCTGCAAAAACCCCTGCTGCAGTTCGGAATGAAGTTAAGAGCATTCTGGCTATTTCAAAAGAAGGTGGTGTCGGAAAATACCTAGGGCTTCCGGAGTTGTTTGGTCGAAAGAAAAAAGATCTGTTTTCTTCCATAGTCGACAAGATTAAGCTCAGGGCAGTAAGCTGGTCCTCTCGTTTTCTCTCAGCTGCTGGAAAGCTGACCATGCTTAAAGCTGTCCTCTCGGCCATTCCTTCCTTCGCTATGACATGCTTCCTGCTTCCTGTAGGCTTATGCAATATGATTGAATCAGCCCTGTTACGTTTCTGGTGGGACTCCAACACGGGTAAAAAGAAAATGTGTATGGTTGCTTGGGATAAACTTACTCTGCCTAAGGGAATGGGGGGTCTGGGCTTCAAGGATGTCCAAACGTTCAATGTCGCTCTACTAGCCAAACTCCCCTGGCGCATGCTCACAAACCCTGACTGCCTTCTAGCTCGCATTCTCCTTGGAAAGTATTGTCACAAGTCCCCATTGCTCAAGGTAAAGCAGACAAAAGGATGCTCGCATGGCTGGACCGGCATCCTAGCAGGGAGGGACCTTTTACTTCCGCAGCTCGGAAGAGCCATTGGAGATGGCTCTGAGATCAAGGTTTGGTCTGAGTCTTGGATCTCAACCTCCTCTGTCTGTGTTCCCTCTGGGCCACTCAAGGAAGGGGATTGTGATCTCTATGTTTCAGACCTTCTACTTAGAGGCACAAGTGATTGGAACCAGCAGAAGGTTCTCAGTATCCTCCCAGACTTTGCTGAAGACATCTTCGCCTTAAAGCCTAGCAAAACAGGAGCTCGAGACTCTTATATTTGGTTTGCGGCTTCTTCTGGTCACTACTCAACAAAGACAGGCTATGCCTCTGCCATCCTACAACAGAACTCTCCCCCTCACGTTTCAGCAGACCCTGTCTTCAACTGGTATCGATCAGTGTGGAATGTCTCGACTTCCCCCAAGCTTCATCTGTTCCTCTGGAAAGCGATCCAAGGAGCATTGCCTACGGGGGAGAATTTAATGAAAAGAGGTCTGCTCCACAACACTTCGTGCATCCACTGCGGTCTGATTGAGACAACAGATCACATCTTCCTCCACTGCTCCTTTGCCAAAGAAGTTTGGAGCTTGACCCCATTCTCCACGGTTTTCAGACCAGAGCTCTACTCCTCCTTCACTGAGGCTCTTGTAGAGGCTGCCAAAGGGTCCTGTCTCCCTCCATGTGGGGTTACGGGAGATCTTTTCTCTTGGGTATGTTGGAGTATCTGGACAACAAGGAACCGCTGTGTCTTTGAGAACAGACCACCCTCTGCTCGGATCACAATTACAAAGGCTCTCACTGATGCGAGGGAGTGGACGATGGCGCAACCAACTGACAAAGCATCTACAAGATCTTCTCAAATCCAAAGGACGCCGCCGAAGACACCCATCGGTACGGTAGCTTGCAACACGGACGCGGCCTGGACAAAGGAGACTTCGGCCGCAGGCCTTGCCTGGATTTTCGACTCCCAAAACCCGCTGATGACGTCGCAGGGGTTCCAATTTCAACATCGTGTCTCATCGGTGATCATGGCCGAAGGTTTGGCTGTCAGAGAAGCCCTCTCCCATGCCCTCCACCTCGGTGTTACCAAAATCTGGATTCGCTCAGATTCTCTATTGCTCATCAGAGCCATAGATTCGGTTGTCAAACCGCAAAATCTCTACGGAATTCTTGCGGATATCGAATCCCTATCTTCCTGTTTCGACTTTTGTTTCTTTTCCTTTGTTAGCAGAGAAAACAATTGGGCTGCAGACTCCCTAGCTAAAGCCTGTCTCCACAATGTAACCTCTTCCTGGGCCTGAGGCCTTTTATATTCTATCAGTTGTTCAAAAAAAAAGATGGGTACAATTAGTAACTTTGGAATATATAGAAGTTTCAAAGTTAATAAAATATTGTAATTTGGATATTTAAAAAAAATTATAACAGTTTTATTGTAAATTTTGAAATTAAAAAGTCGAATATAAATTGATTAACCGGAAGGTAGCACTAATCCCTAAAGAGATTCAACAAATTCTCTTTTTTGAGTAATAATTGAACAAAACAAAAGTAGGGTGGTAGATGCATGAAAGGCTTTACATAAAAACAAAAGAGCTATCCATTTGTAGTATTCTTTACACTTAAGTTGGGATTTTGCGAGCTTCATGGATGAGGATACTGACAAAAACGCTAACTTTCTGGTTTATTTTTATTTTTTAAAGTGGCGACCACCATCATAACTTAGGATGCCATAATTATTGAAATATACGTTTATTGAAGGAAATGGAAATATATAAGACGAACCAAAGTGTAGAAATTTCTGAGGTCATCTCCTCCAATCTCGACCGTTGGTTTGTTTAGAACTTGTGAAGACCTTAAGTCCATTCCATTTGAAACCTGTCTTTGGCCATAAGTAACCTTAAGAGAAATCAATCTCGTGAAAGGATCAACAACATCTCCTACAACTCTTCCCACCACAAGTGGGTCTCTTGGACTTAATGACATGATCTTTGATCTCAAGTCTGCTTGTTTTTGTTTTCTTCGTGTAAAACCCTATGTTTCTATTTCTATATTTATAATGTTTTGGGAATGACCTTAACATATTCGAGTCGCTGAAATAAATCATTACTACAGTTCGTGTCTCGTCATCTTCAAGAATCTAAAACTGGTTCGACGTACGTACATCACTTCTTGAGTTATCGTCTTCCTATCCTTTTTTTTTCCCTTTTTTCTCTCTTGGTTGTGATGTTTGTATACTTGTATCCCAGATCCACCATTCAAATTAAAAGCTACAATATTCCAAATTATATGTCACCAACTTGCTACTCGCTAACCAATAATATTTGGTTTTGTTCACATTTTTTTTGGGATTAAAATACACGGTCAACCATGCATTGTGCATAATTTTTTATTTTATTTTTGTAGCTGATCGCTCCTAGTTGCCGAAGAAGACACATACTGTGTATAGGTAATGTGTATTTGAGGGGGCCAGACTTTGCCTAATCTCTTTCTCACGTCTTCTATTCATCTACTTCTAAGCTGCAGCCGAATAAATTAACATTAGTAAACTATTATTCATACAAGCATCTTATGGGTACAAAAACGTAAATGGTAGATGTATGCTCAGAAAATGTCATCAATCTGGGACGAAATGTTTAGTTATGCGCTGGACATAACTTTGTTCCCTGGTCCCTGGATTTGGTTCTTTTTGTCAGTTTTATGCGGAGTTTAGTGGCGTCTCTTTCGGTTTAGCATAGATATATCCTTTGTTACAAAAAGATCCATGTTTAAAAAATTATTTATCTTACAATATACATTTTTATATTTTTAATAAAGTGTTTATTAAAAATATTAAAAATATATATATTTTTTAAAAATGTAACTTCTTTAAAATATTTCTTTTTATTAGAGAATCTCTCCATTTCACTTCAGTTATCATTGCAAGAAATAAATTTATTTTTAAAAGATACTTCCTCCATTCACTTTAATTGTCATTGTAGGGGAAAAATGCGTTTAAAAATAAATATCGTTTGAAATTTCAATGCAAAATTTAATAATAAGATTATCTAATTTATTTTTCTATTGGTTGAAATATGATTAAGTATATAGATAATTGTGTTTTTATTTTGAAAATATACGAAATTACATGTTTTTTTAATCTGTGTGCATAAATTTAGAACGACAATTAAAATGAAACGGAAAAATATATTTCTTTTGTTTTTTATACATGGTTTATTAAGAAATAATGGTAAACTGAGAATTTAAATAAAATTAATTATGTTTATTGAATTTCTATTGGTTAAATTTATAAAGAATAGTTAATCTCAAAATAATATATTTATAATTAAAATTTCACTTTTTTTTAATATGTGTGAATTTCTAAAGCATGCAATATTATAAATTGGATGAAGTATATAGTCAGCAAAGACAAGAACCCAATTGTGATGATTTTTTATAATTAATCTATGTTAAATACAAATTTATCATTAGCTTCTAGTCACTTATAACCAATTGACAATAAATAGATTAATCACATTCGTATAAGTGTATATATATATATATATATATGTGTGTTAATTATTTCTTCAATTATCGATTTGAAACATATCATTAATTCGTTAACAAGTTAATTTTTTATCGAATGTAGTGAACACAAAACTTAAAAATAATCTTAATTTGCATTCATAAGTATATTACAACTAGGAAATTCTTTTAGGAACTAAAAAATGCTAACTTTATTGATTATTTTCTACAACATTAATTGCAATTTTCCTTTTTACTGAAGTTTTTCATTTGTTTTTAATTGGTGCTTGTCAATTCATTTTATTCCGTTTTGAGTGTACCATATCAACTTCAGTATATGGGGTAAACAACAGGTTGCTTAGGCCTTGCAGCATTTTTATTGGGCCAAGTATGGCTTTGTAACATTTTTGTTCTCATGTTTTTTAAAAGAAAAATCTTTAGCAAAAGAAAAAGATTAAGACAGCACGTTGAAGTTTCAAAAATATAAAAGACAGCATAGCAGGTTGGTGTACATATACATTCGATATCCTTTATTTCTGGTGCCTTCAATTTTAATCACTCACTTTAAAGTTAGGGATGCTGATCACATGGCACACCGTGTGAGATCCCATGTAGGAGTTCTCCCTTTTATTCCTTTTGGATTTGTGCTTCTCTAAATTATGTTCGATTCGTTTTTTTTTTCTTTTAACAGGGATGTTCCGCAACTCGTAGATCCGTAGACATTGTCGTAGTTTTCCGCAACCCATATGTCCGTAGTCACTTTCGTAGTTTTCCGCAATTGTTAAGACCGTAGTCATCTCTGGCCCAGAACCAGCCGTCACTAATACCCATTACCCAAAGACCCAACACCAACACCGCGATTAAATTTAAATTTGGAAAGGATGTAAAGCATTTCGTAGCTACAGATTCGTTTTAATTAAAAAATTTATTTCCTCGTTTAAATTTGTTTACATAAACAGTTATAATTTATACATACATATGTATATTGGGATGTACGAAGCTCTTACTTGACTTATATAAAAATAATGCTACGCTTGTTTCGACATCTTATACAATAAAGGAGACTTTTTTCTCTCCTTGGGGGAAAAATTGCCACTTGTCCTCTTTATGATGGGTTTTAGTGT
>OVBX01000487.1:0-15500 GCA_900406325.1 Erucastrum elatum
TTTAGTCCCAAAATGTTTGTGGGCTTCTTCAGTATTGGGCTTTTCTCATTATCAATGATAGGCCCCCTCAAACTTGGTGTATCGATCTCGTCGACACCCAGTTTGCTCCGGAGACTCGCGAATGCTGCATGTGGGAGTGATTTGGTGAAAATATCTGCAATCTGATGTTGATTCGAGATATGCTTCACCTCAAGAGCTCCCAGTGCCACACGTTCCCTCACATAGTGATAGTCAAGAGCAAAATGCTTAGTCCTTGAGTGGAACGAAGGATTTGCAGATAGAAGCACCGCCGAGAGATTGTCACACAGCAACAGAGGTGTTGTGAGCAGAGGAAGCCCAAGTTCCTTGAAGATTGAGCACAACCAGGTAATCTCCGATGCCGTTTCTGATAGTGTTCTGTATTCAGCCTCCGTAGAACTCCTTGAAACTGTCGGTTGTTTCTTTGATGACCACGATATCAGATTCTTCCTTAGAAATGTGCTGAATCCTCCAGTAGATCTCCTTGTAGTACTACATCCAGCCCAATCACTGTCACTATAGGCAATCAATGTGAAATCAGTATCTTTTCTCAAAGAAATGCCCATAGTAATTGTGCCTTTAACGTATCTTATGATTCGTTGCAGGAGGTGGAAGTCATGAGTTGTAGGGGAGTGCATCTTCTGGCAAATATAATTGACAGCAAATTGAATGTCGGGCCTTGTCAGAGTTAAGTACTGAAGCTTCCCAGCAAGGCTCCTGAAGTAAGTCGGATTCGAGAAAGGCTCAGACTTATCTTCGACTCTGTTGAGCTGCTGAGGAAGAGGAGTAGATACTGGTGCACAGTCTGTCATGGATGCAACAGCAAGTAAGTCTTCTGCATATTTTTGTTGACACAAGAACAGTCCGTTGTCATGACTCTGAACTTGTATGCCAAGAAAGTAATGTAGCATTCCCATATCTGTCATTCTGAATTCACTGTTCAGCTGTTTCAGAAGCTTTTCAAGACTTTCAGAACTGTTTCCTGTTATGATCATGTCGTCTACGTAGAGCATTAAGATGATAATGTCCTTGTCGGTTTTGTAGACAAACAGGGAAGGATCCGACTTGGAGCAGCTGAACCCAAACTCAATCAAGAAGTTGCTGAACTTATCGAACCAGGCACGTGGAGCTTGTTTAAGCCCGTATATGGCTTTGTTTAGCTTCCACACGTGCTTTGGCTTCTCCTGATCAACAAAACCAGCAGGCTGCTTCATGTACACAGTTTCCTGAAGATCTCCATGTAAGAATGCATTTTTTACGTCCATCTGTCGAATGTCCCAATTTAGAACCGTAGCCATGTGTAGAATTGTTCTCACTGATGCCATTCTGACTACTGGACTGTAGGTTTCAAGATAGTCAATTCCTTCCTCCTGTTCATTTCCTTTGGCAACCAGACGGGACCTAAACTTTTTAAAAGAACCATCAGCATTCAGCTTTACTCTGTGTATCCATCTGTTACCCAAGACGTGCATATCCTCAGTTCTCGGAACCAAGGTAAACGTATCTGTTTCCTTACACGACACATACTCATCACCCATTGCATTTCTCCAGCCTTCATGTCTAAGTGCTTCCGCAATCGTGCGAGGCTCAGGGATTGCAACCTTCTTTGTCATCAAAGCATATCTTGGATTAGGTTTAACCGTTCCAACTTGTGATCTTGTAACCATTGGATGTTGGTTCAATGTTACAGGAGCAGGTGTTGGAGCTGCAACAGGAACTGAAGCTGGAGATTCATCTCTAACTTGTTGTGACTCAACAGATGGGACAGAAACAGACTGAGTTGTCGGCACGGAAACAGACTGAAGCGGTGGAAAATCACTTGCAGTGAACAAAGGCGTTTCAACTTGATGAAGAATTGTTGCATCCTGCTGAGAAGAGGTCTTCGCCGTTGTTGTTGGTTTCTCAGGAGGTAAGAAACTCATTTGCCATGCTTTTAGCAGAGGAGTTAACACTGATGGATGGCTTAGCTTGTAAGTATCCATAAATGGAAAATCAGTCTCGTCGAATAGAACATGTCTTGTGATGTATACTCTGCCCGTTAGTGGATATAGACATCTGTATCCTTTGTATTTATCATTGTAGCCTAGGAAGACGCATTTTAGTGACCTCGGATCAAACTTGTTTGTAGCGTAGGCACGGAGAGATGGGTAGCAAGCACACCCAAATGTACGTAGAAAACTGTAGTTTACTGGTTTATCAAACAGTTTCTGATAGGGTGTTTGATGCTCTGGCAGACTTGTTGTAGGAAGAAGATTGATCAGGAAGTTAGCTGTGAAGAATGCCTCAACCCAGTACTTCAGAGGCATTTTGCTATCGTACATCATCGACAATCCAAGTTCTGTGATGTGGCGATGTTTCCTTTCTGCCAAGCCATTCTGCTGAGGGGTATGTGGACACGAAATCTGTTGACGTATTCCATCCTTTTGCAAGTGAGATATGAATGCAGAGCTGGTAAATTCACCACCACCATCACACTGAAAGGTACCAATTCTGCATTTAAGTTGATTCTCAACTAAAGCTTGGAACTTGCAAAAGATTGAAAGAAAGTCTGACTTGTATTTCATAGGATATATCCAACAGAATCGTGACCAGTGATCAATAAAGATTACATAGAATCTAAACCCTTGAACAGAAACAGTTGGAGCAGGCCCCCAGAGATCACAGTGAATCTTCTCCAAAGGCCGCTTTGCTACAAAACTAGAAGACATGAAAGGTAGGCTACTGCTCTTGCCAAGTTGACACGATGAACACATCTTCTTGGTTGTTGAGCTTATTGATATGAAACGCTTTGATGACAGGTACTGAAGAACTTGCTGATGAGGGTGCCCAAGTCTCCTATGCCAAACAACATCTGATGCTGACTGCTGTCTAGAGGAATAAAGAGCTTTTATTGGATGCTTGTTCTCCAGCCTGTAAAGACCATTATCCTTTCTTCCCCTGGTGAGAACCTTCCTTGTGTTCTTGTCCTTTACAGAAACCTCAACATTGTCAAATTTAACAGAACATGGATAATCCTCTGTGACCTTAGATACCGACAGCAATGATTTGGCAATCTGAGGACAAACAATGACATCATTAAGAGGAATCGTACCTGAGGAAGATCCAATCACCGTGGAACCAGTGTGAGTGATGGGTAAGTATCTCCCATCTCCAACCATCACCGTGTCAGACCCATGATAAGGCTGTGACTGTTGCAGGTTCTGCGTGGAGTTAGTCACATGAGCAGTTGCTCCAGAGTCAGGATACCATTCAGACCCAGCATCATCCGTGATATCAGTGATGCGCATCGCTGCAAGAGCTTGAGGAAATTCTTCAACCTGATAGCTGTTATCAAAACGATGATAGCAGTTCAAAGCATTATGGCCCCCTCGACCACAGATCTGACAGATAAGGCGCTTGTCACCGTTGGTAGAGATTTGTTGAGTGAAGCCTCTGCCTCGTGTAGAGTAAGAGCCTCGACCCCTTCCTCTTCTACCACCACGACCTCGTGAGGAACAGTAGTTTCCTTGCTGCTCAGCACGAGTCGTCGCAAACGCCATATGAGGAGTAACATCTTGACTACCATTATAGCTCTGAAGTCTGTCGTGAAAAGCAACCAACCGAGGAATGATAGACTCAAACGTTGGAGGAGGGACTGTGTCAATAGATCCTTCAATAGAGGTCTTGATAGGTTCATAGTCACGACCGAGACCACGAAGAGCCGAGAAGATTTTCATTGCCTCAGTCATGGGAGCACCGATGGAGGCAAGTTGGTCACTGATTGTTTTAACCTCTTGAAGAAAGTCAAACATTTTCTTGTCGCCCTTTGATAAAGTTTGCATCTTGTGTTGAAGTTCAAAAAGGCGGGAGTTTGAAGGTCTGTTGAAGTGAGTCTCCAAGGTGGACCAGATCTCATGAGCTGTTGTGCAGTTCACCACCAGAGATTGAAGAGACTCAGTGATGGAACCCAGAAGCCACGACTGGACAACTTGGTCTGTTTGGAACCAGATCTGATGGTCAGGATTTGGTACCGGTGTTGATGTTCCATGTATGGTAGGCGCCATGATAGTAGCAACTGGTTGAGGGGAGGAACCCGTAACGAACTCAAACAAGCGTTGCCCACTGAGAAAGGACTGAAACTGACGCTTCTAGAAAAAGAAGTTTTCTTCATTGAGCTTGACTGTAACACAGTGGATGATGTTCAAGCGTGGAGGAGAATAAGGCTCAAGATCCATGGTAACACCGTGTGCTCTGATACCATGAACGCACGAACTAGAAAGGTGAAAACTTTGAACTTTGATTTCTTATTTATCTTTCTTGAGTGTTCATTACAACTTAAGAGAACTATTTATAGTGTAGAACTTAGGGTTTTGGTCTCAGTCATCGGCGTCCTGTAGCGCAGTGTACCGGTTCAGCATAGTGACAGTCTGTCTTGTGCTTGCTAACTTGTCCAATTGCTTTTCCTTTACCGTACTACTCTTTAACTCTGTTTTGTCTGTTTTGTCTTTGCAGGTTGAAGACCGTTGAGAGCTGGACGCTGCGTTTTGAATGCTGGACTTTAGTCCCAAAATGTTTGTGGGCTTCTTCAGTATTGGGCTTTTCTCATTATCAATGATAGACATAACTCGGGAAGACGAGGATGTTTGCTGGTTTGAGATCGCAGTGAACATACCCGCGTCCGTGGATGTCGGCTAACCCTTCTAGAAGCATACGAGTAAAATCTCTGACCAAAGCATCAGGCAGCTTCTTGTCTTCGAATTGGTTAGCGAAACTCTTCAAGCTTCCTCCAGCTGCGTACTCCATGTGAATCTTGTACTCCAAGCAGCCTTCTTCGTTGAGTGTCTCTTGCACTTTTGTCCCGTAGCACTGGACGATTCTCGGACATCCTTTGAGTTCGGACATGATTTGAAACTCTCTATAGAGAGACTCTACGTGTTTATGGTCGGAGATTTTTGCGGCTGCGTAAAGGGTCTTGCCGTCGCGGCGTCCTCTGTACTTGTAGAGACTGACCGAACCGAAAGAGCCTTTTCCGAGAAACTTCTCGAAGTGCAACTCTGGCCCCGCCATTGCAATAGAAAGATGAGAGCTTTAGGGAAATCTGAGAACTGGCAATAACTTGGTGAGAGATCGATTCTTTGAAGCGAGAAAAAAAGAAAACTTAAAATCTGAGGACTGGTAATAGCTTGGTGGAAGTATCGTCAAATATGAATAAGCTACTAACGCGTCACTGTCATAAGACCAGTAACTGAATGTCTTTGGTCCCAAGTTTCTTCTTTTATTTTCCTTTTTTCAATTTACACAAAAATAAATAAAGATTCCTTTTTTTCTGGGAACAAAAAAGTTAATATCCGAAAGAAAAAGGAAACAGTAACAGAAAAGGTACCCTTGTGTTTTTATCGAGGTAAGCAATTACTAATTGAGTAAATGAATGAAATAGGATAAAGTACTAATTTTTCCGTATCATTTTAAGTGGAGTTTAAGCATTTTGATTTTATTCCAAAATAAGTGATGTTTTCACAATTCTAGGTGAAATTTAATGTCATTTGAAAATTTTGACTAGTTATAAAATGCTGCATCTTTTTCTTATTGGTTGTATTAGTTTTATTTAATGTAACCAAAACAAATTACGTAAAAATTTGTATTTTTTTAATATTTGTGCAAAAACCTAAAACACCATTTAATATGATACAGAGGGAGTACGGTTTATTAGAAGTATTAATGATTCGCAAATCTATTCTCCTCAAATAAACTGAACAATCTTTGGCTTTACTTAGTGTAGTAGATGTAATCAAAGACAACAGAGAACACCTAAAGTGTGATTAGAAATATTCTGAAGTAATTAGGTGAAAAACAAATAAAGTAAAAGAGAGGTACAAAAAAAATGGAATTTAAGTAAATGGGAGTAAAATGAACATATTTATTTATATGAGCAAAAAGAAAAATGGTGGTACACGCCTAATTTTTGGGAGGTATGGGAGTAAAAGTAAATGGGAGGTATGTTCTATATTTATTTCAATAAAAAGAAAAAAAAATGGTGGTCTAGCTCACAACAAACCAGCAGGCCATATGGTCCTGGGCGGCGCCAAGCCGTTATCCGTCCACTGCCGAGAGTGGGAGGTAGTCGCTGCTCTGTGAAACCAGCCTGACGCATTACCCTCCATCTTTAGCACACGCCTAATTCAAGCCTTCGCTCAAACCAGACATATAACTCTCAGCTTGGACTGGGCAGCTCAGAAACATGCCACACCAGAACCAGCCCGTGGAACAGAGTCAGTGTCCCACCATCTTGTTGTCCCCACATGGGTCACAAGCTCTTGTTACTTAGCTCGACGTTTAACATTTGATTCTATGCTCTATATAAAGAAGCACAATATAAGAAGAAATAACGATGTGGGAAGAAAGACTTAAAACTTTTGTCAAAAAAGAAAGACTTAAAACCTATAAACTCAAGAGTCTTTTTATGTGGGCTAAATTCTTTTCATTTAATGCTTGAAAATAAAACAAAGCCCAATAGTGTTCAGAAACAACTTTCTACATTTTACCCCCCAAAAAAAAAATTCCACACTGCAAATGCAAGAAAGGATTTCTCATCCAACCCCGAAGTCAAACAAAATCAACAAAATAAAGTTTTGTCTGAATAGATTTCCTCAGAAACAAATCCTAGCTTCTCAAGTAACAATAAGCATGGTTTCCGAGCCCCAGAAGGAGGAAAAGAGACTGAGACATGTGGAGAGACATGATCGCAGTTCCAATCATCTTGATTCAATAAACAGAGATCATAAATCATAATGCAACACCCTTTACCATGCCAACGTCAAGCTTCAGACGAATATTGATGAAGCATAAAAATAAAGCAAATGATGGGAACGAACATTGCTTTAGTTTCTCATACAGCCAACGAATCTCCAAACTTTTTTTTCATGAATTCAGAATCCTAGTGCATTCTAGTTAACATTTAGTTTTCTCCATTAGTTAAAAGAAAATATTCTTTTTAAGACTCTTGCTATACTTATATCGATGTACGTCCGATAACCTAACAATAAGTGTATGATCTAACCTTAGAACATTTCTAATGATATTTCTTTTCTTATTAAACGTTAAATATAGAGAAAAAATTATACGGCAATGACAATCATATATCAAATATATAAGAATGAACAATGTTACATGAAACAAAAAAAAATTATACTTATATCCATTCTGCCTGGGAGCAAACAGAACTATACGTAACGATACAAACTACAACTCTCTCATGCATTTGACATTTTTTATTTTTGAGATATTCTACCAGATCTTTGCGATAGAGAGGTGCTCTTATGATTTACTCTCTCTGTTTCGTATTAAGTGTTGTTTTAGTTTTGGACACTAATATTATAAAATTATTTAATTTTACATATTTTTGATATAAAAACATCATTACTCATTAACCTATTTATATTTTAACCAATAGGATTATAAATTAGAGAATAAAATTAATATATTATGCATTGAAATGCTAAGAATACATTTATTTTGCTACAAAATTTTTTTCTCTAAAACGACGTTTAATATGAACAGAGTAAATATATCATTTTTTTAATATGTGTATCTCACATTAATTGTACATTAACTCATTTTTTTTGCTTAAACTTTGAATCAACTCAATTTTTAAATAAGGGTTAATTGGCTTCAAATTTAGAATATCCATCCAATGTTTTGGGGTGTTATGAAAATTTGTATTTTTCATTAATTAGAAAATTGTGACCTCTTTTTTGTTTTAGCGAATAATATAAATTATAATCCATATATTCATTTTCCATACTTCGAACCAGTGGTAAATGGAGAGAAGCGAACCTGTCCCCTATAAAACATTAATACTTTTTGAATTTTCATTGATTATTTAAAAAAAATTATGGTGTTGGTGATCAAATTTCTTCTATTGCTCCTTATAAATTAAGGTTCAAATCTTGTATTATCCCCGGTGAAACCATACTCTGGCTCCGCCACTGCTTTGAACCAACCTGATCGGTTATAAATGTTCATCTTAACTTTTTAAAATCGCATACTTAGTACTT
This sequence comes from Erucastrum elatum, assembly GCA_900406325.1. Classification (NCBI taxonomy): domain Eukaryota; kingdom Viridiplantae; phylum Streptophyta; class Magnoliopsida; order Brassicales; family Brassicaceae; genus Erucastrum; species Erucastrum elatum. Next base: position 8,052 of record OVBX01000487.1, read on the forward strand.
TTCATCAACTATTTTGCATATCTTAAATTAAATATTTTCAAATCACTGGATTAAAATTTTGAAAATGCTAGATTTTAGCAAAACGATAGTTTTGGGAAAAGTAACGAACAGAGATAGAGTTGTCGTTAATGGCTGCATTTTAGTGCTGTAAAGAGATGGTAATATATCTTACATTACATGTTTATAAAAATATTTCGCACGCTCTCAACACGTCAACACGTGAAAATTGTGCATGTGCACGCAAAACATTGACGTCAAACGTATTTATGGTACTGCTACTTAGTTTACTAATAGCACGATAACTCGTGAGGCAGATGTTCTAAATATTCGTTGATATAATACCTAGGAGTACTGCTACGAAGTTCGGGCCGCTGCTATTACCTAAGCTAAACGCAATATGCGTCGTGGTTAAATACTAGTCAAAATAGTGGATGAAAGTTGCCTTTTTCACTTTATTAATGTGTACTATAAAGGTTATATAAACAAGTACTAATCTATAGGTTATTCGGTATGACTCCACTAGCCAGAAATTTTATCGTTTTGTGACGAGTTTCACTGTGCGAAAAAATATTTCGGATTGTCTGAGGTATATAATATTTTATTTCAAAAAAAATTAAAATCATCAATGTCATTAAAGTGTACTATTTAAATTTTTGATTTGAATTAGTCAAATGAAAATTGATTTAGTGAAAACCGATTCATGATATTGATAGAGAAAATCAAAATATGAAAAATTATGTATAATTACAAAAAAAAACACATAATATTTTGAGTTTTGAATAATTAAAGTCGTATAAGTCAAGTCAGCGAATTTTAAAACCTATTGTATAAACTGTTGAGATATATATTTCATTTTTTTGTTAAAAAGGTCGGTATAAAAATTATAGGAAATATTATCAGAATTCAATTTCAAAAATTTTAACATCAAAAAATAAATAGAAGCTGAAAGGCAAAAACAGTTGATAATCTGTGTCCTAGCAGTTTAAGTATGCTAATTAATCCGGATTAAAGCTTAGCAGTATTAAATAAAGCTTAACCAGTTAACCGTACTATGAACCTTTTATGGAATTAGGGTGTGTACACAAAACAATAATTGTTGGTTTAGTAGTTCTAGTTATGTTGGTTAATGATGTCAGAAAGAGGTAGATAGAAAACTGGATGGATAATATATGCAAAAACAAGACACGAATTAGAATTAGTACAATTCAATTCTAAAATAAAAGATAGAATTTAATGAAAGGGAAGACCATCATGTGGTCTAACTTTCATCATGGTTCTATTGTTATTTACTGATCTTTCTATTTCAATTTACTTGATATTTTATTCAAATGCACAAATATTTTAAAAAACTATTTTTTATTTGAAAAATACTAAACTACAATTTAAAAACTAATTTATTTAATCATAAATAAAAATAATAAAATTTCAATTGGTTACACAATTTTTTACAAAGTATATAGATTTGTGCAAACTTCATCTATTATAAAACAACAAAAATTTTCTAAAACATTAAGTAAATTGAACGGACGGAATATTATTTCAGTTTCACGAAAACAAATATGACTATAAATATTATTGTCTCTAATCAAACAAATATGTATAGATCTTTTGTACAATCTTTTTCATTCATATGTGTCCAAAAGAGAAGAACTGATGGCCATTTTGGTAAAATACAATGAACTGTCAATCAGTTCTACAGTAGACGTAGAAACAGACCATTAAGATATATTTCTATCATTTTCAAACTTTTGGCTGCCTTTGTCCACACCTAAATGCCCAACTCCTTTTATGTTTTATTCTAGCGACAGAAAATTGTTTCATGGAGAAAAGAGGAGAAAAGAGAAAATCATAACGAGACATCCGAGCTCACAAGTCTTCAACAATAATGAAGCCATATATTATGTCGAGTGTCGACGAAAGAATATATTATATATTGTCATTTTTCTAAAATTAAAACAATTATATCTACCAAGAGTGTTTAGAATAATAAATCGATTATACAATTCCGGTTCTCCAAAAATCCTTCTTCAGCTCATAAGCTTAATTTTTACGTCGAATCGTGTACAGGATAGCAAGGTAGCCTCAATTTTCACGAACTTTTAATATAATTAGGATAACTAGACATGACGCATTCACTTCTAAGTTCTAACATAGCTATTGAAATAAGGGAAACAACGAGTAGAGCTCAACCGGAGAATTTAGAAGTAATAAATCATGCAGAAATTGGTTTTTGCCGTCACGTCTCTCAAAAATAACTTTATAAAGCCCTAAGTTAGAAATGCAAAACCTAGTTTGTATATAGGATAACCCATCACTTGTTTAGTCATCTTAATTATATTTATACCTCAAAGAAGCCGAACAAAAGTCTGATACAAAATCAGAACAAATTCTATATCATTTATGTTTCTAAATAAGTGTCATTTGATATTTTCACAAAAATGATGAAGTATATGTGAGTTGTTATTAATTATATCACTCTGAACAATAATATTTGAGATAAATAAAATTATTTATAAAATCAGTGCAATAATCAATTAATTTTCAACGGAAAATAAATATAATTTGCATTAAAATTTTGAAATGACACTTATATTCTATAACGAAAAAGAAATACTATAACGACGTTTATTTTGTAACTCTCTATCTCTATCTATTTATCATTCCATACCAATTATCCCTTAACCCATTTCACGAACGTTCAGTCTAGTATACTCTCTCCATTTCAATATAGATGATGTTTTGTAAGAAAAACTTTGTTTCAATTTATATGAAGTTTTGAGATTTTAAAATTAACTTTAACTTTATTAGAAATTGTTCAACCAATTATACTTTTAAAATATTTTTTAAGAGAGATGCAATTTTTTTTAAATCTTTGTGGACATAGGGAGTATGTCCCAAAAAGGTTATATAGTGACATTCATTTCAGTATTATTACATAAAAGCACCAAACCCGGTAATGAAATAGGGACAAACAAACAAATTGCAATGTATAGAAAATGTAAAGGTCTGAAAACTGTAGTCCGCTTATCTACTAAACTAAGAAACTAAGATAATTATACAAGGAGAATTACATCTGATAATTTTTCGAAAATTTTCTTATAACATATGATATTCTTAAGAAAATAATTAATACACATGATATATATATCTTTACAAAGTAACCCTATATCTCCCAACCGCACAAATAAAACTTTCAGCCTCTCCGCATCGACCAAAGAAAGATCAAGAATCAAGAAACCCCCCCATACAATATCGACCGATCTGTTCAAAAATGGATATGATTCCAAAATCGATGGAAGGCTCTTCGGCTTACGTAGGTACCACAAACCTCGGCATCAACGCAAACATCTCGTCCTCCTCCGGAGCCACCGCAATACAGCCACCGTATTCCTCCTCTCCATCGGCGAACTCGAGCCGTTACGAGAACCAGAAGAGAAGAGACTGGAACACATTCGGACAATACCTTAGGAACCATCGTCCACCGCTTTCTCTTTCCCGATGCAGCGGAGCTCACGTGCTTGAGTTTCTCCGTTACTTAGACCAGTTCGGTAAGACAAAAGTCCACACGACAGTTTGTCACTTCTACGGGCATCCTAATCCTCCTGCACCGTGTCCTTGTCCTCTCCGACAAGCTTGGGGAAGTCTCGACGCTCTCATCGGTCGTCTTCGAGCTGCTTTTGAAGAGAACGGAGGCAAACCTGAGACTAATCCATTTGGAGCCCGTGCCGTTAGACTTTATTTAAGGGAAGTTAGAGATATGCAGAGCAAAGCTAGAGGTGTTAGCTACGAGAAGAAGAAGCGAAAGCGTCCTCTTCCTCCGTTGTTGTCGGCTTCTTCCCCCGCCTTAGCTAGCCACCAGCAATTTCAAATGTTGCCTGGTCCGGGTACTAGTTCTACTACCCTAATGTCAAAGCTTGAGAAGTGACCACATATAGCTAAAGTATTTAATGTATCATGAAATGCGAATTGCTCTCTTTCCTATATGTTGGTTTTAATTTAGGTTAATTAATGTGTTTAGTTTTTTAGCATCTGGCTGAAGAACTAATAAGGTGTTCTTTTCTTATTAGTGTATGTTGGAGGATGGGTAGGGTTTCGGACTTTCAGTTTTTGTTTATTCAATAAAATAAATTATGCAAAATATATAGTCATATAAATGTGTCTGAGTATTAACATCAATTAAATTGGTCGTCTTCTTCACCATCTTTCGGCTTGATCTACTTCTAGTTCTAAAACAGAGAGGTCTTAGGTTTTAGTTTAGATCATTTTGTGGAGTATATTATGATGATAGATACTAGAATTGTTTTATCGATTTTGCTTCTTTTGATGCAAAACAGTGGTCGTTGTCTAAAAGTGACTGTGAACTACAAGTGGTACTCTTCATAGACTAATAATGTTGACAGTGACTGCACTATCTATTTTAAATTTATGAAATTTCCTCATTAGTCTCTACACCCAAATCCCAACCCCCCCTCCCCCCAAAGATTAACCGAGCTCACCTATTGTGTTGATTATTGTCTTCGTATTTTGTGGTCAAATTTTAGAGCTCAAGAGACGGCCATCTCGAGTCTGTGAATTGGTGTCGTCCCGTGTGAAAAATACAGCTACGTTTGTATTAGGTAGCACATAAAAAATTTAGTGATTTTAGATGTTATTCATCGTTTGTATGTTGGTTTAGACTAGTGTGGTTGTAATCATTTATTCACTGGTGGTAAATGAAAGTTTATGTTTGAGCCAAAGAAAAGTTAACTAGTTTGTACCCAGTTACAAACATTCACATTCCTACGCGGCATTCTATTAGTGGTTCTAAGTAAATATGTTGTCTTGTTTTTGTTACATCTCCGATCTCATTGCTGTTGTTCGTGTTTAATTAATAATAGGTTTACTTGTATATGATATGTAGTCTAATTGCGGATTGACAATCAAATAGCTGAATAGCTATGTAGCATGATTTTGTTTACTAGTGTAGGATTCAAAGTAAAAATTGATAAGAAAATTCTGAATAAATAACTCTAAGAAATCCTAACTTTTATACATGCTATTCTAATGCCAGTGCAAACCCTATCAAATGATATATATTTTTCTTTTGCTTGATGATTTTGCTAGTTCTATGATCGGCATATTCTTTTTTCTTAATGAATATGATCGGCAATCCGGCATATTCCACCTTTTAAGTTGCCTGTGTTTTCATTCAGGACATACATAGACAATAAAGTCTGAAACTCGTATTTTGGCATGTGTGAACCACTTAGGTCTGTTAAACTTTTTTGGACGAAGAAGATTAGTTGTTAACTTGGTATAGTGAAATAGTTTCTTTGAACGGTATATGTATAAAATATACAAGTATGTATAGTAAATATCTTTTTTATTCCAGTGAAGGTTTTTGCTATTTTTCTGTAGTAGGTTTTTGATTTTTTTTTCATAAAATAAATGAACTTGTATGTAATATTTACACATAATCTGTTTTTCCTTTTATTTCCTTTAACTTTGTTTTTTTTTTTCCATCCTCTCAATTACTCCATATTACTCTACCTATCTTACTCTTAACATTTTACCAATCAAATCCTCAGTCAATATATGGTTTAGATAGCGTCACAACAATAGGGCCGGCAGATGAGACTATTTTTTGACAATTTTGAAAATCAGGACAACAGATGTTTAAGCATTTTATGGTAGCTAAAACCATATAATGTAATATATTTGGTGTTTTAATGTCCTCAGTTTATGTTCGTGAATGAAATAAATAAAAACTCAGAAACAAGAAATATAAAATTTAGAAATTATTTTGCACATTGTGTAGTGTTGCATCATTCATAAGAGGTAGCGACAGAGTTCTGTCTCTCACTTGTCTTGTCTCTGGAAGTTAGCAAAGCACTCAAAGACCCCAATCCTTCAACCTTTATCGATTCTTGTCCATTTTAGAAATTTCTCAGTTTAAAAAATTCATTCCAAAAGTGAGAAACAATTCTGTAATTCTACATTTTATTTCGCCTAAAGTCTTAAAATCTACAGTTGGGATTCATTAATCATACATAAACTGAAAGTGACTGGACTTATTTTATGATCTTGTGTATCTTTATTCTTTCAGTTATATTTTTCTACGTGAAAATCTCAATATAACTGTTATGATTCAGTGCTAGTTTAAATTTAGCTAGCTAGTTCCCAGAGCTGACCCTGAACCAAGTCCGATAAAACATTCGTTTTAAGCCCTCTAAAAATTTTGAAAAAATTCATATATTAATAAGCCCCCAAATTTATTAAAAAAAATCGGTCTCTAAATTTATAAAATCTTTCTTAAACCGTTTATAGTCTCTGAAATTTCAGGGCCGACCATATCTATAATACTAACATGTTAAAAGGTTACGCATAATAAGATAGTCAACATATAGTTTAATTATGGTAAGGTTTTTGAGACTAATCAATAACTAGTTAATTACCGTACCAAATAAAGTTTCATCTTTTTTTTCGTCATATTGTAAACTTTTTAGACATTTGCTTACTTTTTGTAGTGATTTAAAACCAACGGTCAATATTTTATACAAAACTACACCAAATGTAAATAGTTTCTGTAAAATATTTATGTGATATATATGGATAACCTACTTCCCAACGGCTGAAAACTAATCTTTTGTCTTTTTTTTCTTCCAAAAACCACAACCATATTGAGTCAGTATTCCCTTTAGACTCGACCGACAACAATAATACTATCGAGCTATACAAGGTTTCTACTTCGAGCTATAACAATGTTTTGCACATATTTCTATGCGTGACGTATGAAATAATAACTCGGATGCATTAATGCAACATGTGGTTGCATACTGCTTGCCTTTTAGTTCATTTTTCCAACCTAAAGTAAACTTTGCTACAGTTACATAGCGCAATTAAAGGGCTCTAGCTAGTGAGATCGACATGAAAAAAACCATCAGTTATAAACTTATAACGAATACATAAACTTCAATTCATTTCATGTAATGAGAATTTTCACCAGCAGTAACACTCAACTACGAGAATATATTTTGTAGATTTGATGTGGATTGGGAGTGATCACTATATGATTTGGCCTTTCAACATTACTTTAGATACAGAATCACGGCCTTTCCATATATGGTTAGAACAAAAAGAAAGAGCTTAGGAAAAAAAAAAAAAAGAAAGAGCTTTCAAAGAATCAACACACCCATTTAATTAATATTATTATTATCACGATTACATAAGTTCCACCACAATAATAAGGATTTTTGGACTGATACGAATAATTCAACTTTAAATATATTGAGGAGACAATCGACATTGAAATGAGGGCCCCCGAGTAACTTTAAACATGATTCTCTTGTTACATCATTACTCACCTCGAACCTATATTTAGTGAAACCTATCTTCGTGAGACTCCACCACATGCATAATCCAAAGTTTAATTTTTTTTTTTTTTTTTTTTTTTTTAAAAAGGGGGGTTCC
>OVBX01000487.1:15567-40291 GCA_900406325.1 Erucastrum elatum
CCAACGCTGCGCTTAACTCAAACTGCGGGAGGGCGTAAAGTATTCCGTGGCCACAAAGGGTTTCGAATCCGGGTCCCTATTGGCGTTGAAACTGCCTCAAGACCACTAGGCTACCACCTCGTGGTTAAAATCATGCTACAAAAGTTTAAATCTCTTGCTTCTTAAGTCAAAAACAAGATCTTGAACCAAAACTAAAGTCTAAAACAAACAAAAAATTTGGCAAACAATAAATCGTTTCCATTTTCTTTTCTTTTTCAAGTTCAATACACGACCAAACTGAATTAAAATACTCGTAAACGTTTGTAATTTATACATATCTACAACGTTAAATGTACATATATATATTGTAAGAAAATAAACAATTAACTTTCAACAAAATCAAAATAAAAAAAAAAGATATGTATAGCCAATAGTTTAATGTATTATAAAAGTATCTTTTAAGAAAATAAACAATGAACTTTCTATGATTACTGAGCATGCCATCGCTGAATTCCAACAAAAAATGAATAGTAAAACAAGAATCCAATGTTACTCTTTAGACTCTAGTCGAAATCAGCAAAAATGATACAAAAATTACATAGAACCACACTAAAACCAAAAGAATAGAGATCACAGTATATAGTTTTTAAAGCCCTCAAGTTGTAGTTGAAGGTTCTTGAAGGGTAAGAGGAATGGCTGGTCTCCAAGTTGTTCCCTCAGGACTATCCATCAAAGTGATCCCAACACTTGCCAACTCTTTCCTAATTGCATCAGATCTTTCGAATTCTTTATTCTTCCTCGCGTCTGTCCTCTCCTTCACTCTCTCCAACACATCTTCCTCATTCAATCCAGCTCGCTTTAATGCCTTCTCTTTTAGCTGCTCAAGAACCTGAGAAAACAGAAAGTTTCAATACAAAACATAAAAGGAAGGAGTAAAAGGGGAAGCTGTACCTCTGAGTAACTTGTGGGCATAAGCCCCAAAATAGTAAGAACTTCTCTGACTGTTGTCTCTAGAGCCTTAAGTGATTCTTCTCTATTTGGTTGCTTTTTCCCCTGTAAATCAAAATCAGCGCTGCTTTATAGATATACCATAATTGGTCTTGTAGAAGCAGACTGTTGCAATAAGTTATGTTTTACCTTTCGGGTGTGAATGAGATCGTTGATAGTCTTCAATGGTTCTGACATTGCAGCCAGAGTAACGGGTGTAAGAAGATCATCAGACATTGAGGCAACAAACTCACTACGGAAAGTGTTGATGCTTGTCAAAGTATCTGAAGGAATAGAACCATTGTCATATGTTGAATCTTTCTCGCCTAAAACGCTTTCACAGTCGTGTAACGTCTGTCAATGCACAAGTGAGCATCCTCAAATGATTATACTTTAATAGCCACATTAAGGCATCTGAGACTTAAGAAGTATGTAACCATAGATTACCTGATAGATATAAAAAACACGTTCAGAAGCACTCTCGAGGAGGAAATCAGAGTAATTGATAGGAGACCGGTAATGAGTTCCCATTAGAAACAGTCTCAGAGCTAAAGGATGGTAAAGATCTATAACCTGCCATGTCAAAACAACAGAGTTTTAGACATCAGTGATGGAATTGAAGAGAGAAAAGTTTTCAAAACTTTGAATACTTTTTATTTACCTGTCTGATTGTGAAGAAGTTCCCCAAAGATTTAGACATCTTCTCAGAGTCAACAGTAACAAAACCATTATGAATCCAATAGCTAATGTCGCTGCTATCACAAGCAGCACAGCTCTGAGCAATCTCGTTTTCATGGTGAGGGAACACAAGATCCATTCCTCCACCATGTATGTCAAAACTATAACCTAGATAGGCCGCACTCATCGCACTGCATTCTATATGCCAACCAGGCCTCCCTTTTCCCCAAGGGCTCTCCCAAAAGACTTCCCCTTCTTTTGCAGTCTGCCAAATATATAAATATTCAAAACTATTCTTACAAAAAAAAACCATAAACAAGAAAGTCATGTATACCTTCCAGAGAGCAAAATCTGCAGGATGTCTCTTCCTTGTGTCAACCGCCACTCTCTCACCAGCACGGTTATCTTCCAACTTTCTCCCAGACAATTTTCCGTACGTTGGAAACTTGTCGACTGAGAAGTATACATCTCCATCAACTTCGTAGGCATAGCCATTATCAATAATCTGATCATCACATACAAACGTAAGCAAAAAAAAAGTGAACAACAAGATAAGGAAGGAGCTAGAAGGAAGTAAAAAAAAAACCTGCTTAATCAGGTCGATGATGTGAGGTATATGATCAGAGACACGTGGCTCAACAGAAGGATCTAAACACTGAAGCTGTTCCATATCTCGATTAAACTCCTCACAGAACCGTCTGCTCAAACTGATTGGATCTTCCCCTAACTCATTGGCTCTAGCAATTATCTACGGAAAAAATTGAATTTTCCATTATTCAGTAGCTTATACAACAACAACAATAACAACTCCGTAGCTTAGACAACTAATAGTAACAAAAGAACTCAAGCTTTAAGAGGTTCTCACAGAAACATTCCTAAAGAAACTTGCGCCTAAACTTGGAACACAGAGCTTACGTTGTATTGTAAGAACGAGTATCTTGATATCAATATCTCACCTTGTCATCAACATCAGTGAAGTTTCGGACATAAGACACTTGGTAACCAAGATGCTTAAGGTACCTGCCTAATTCCCAAAAGATCAAAACTTTCGATAAACCCATAAAAAAAGTTTGAAGCTTTCTCTTTGTGTTACCTGAAGAGAACATCGAAGGTGACGTAGACGCGAGCGTGACCAATGTGGCTGAGATCATAAGCAGTGACGCCGCAAACGTACATCCCGACTTGGCCTTCGACTTTGGGCTTGAACACCTCTTTCTTCCTGCTCATTGTGTTGTGCAGCCATAGCTCCTTCACGCCGGGAATCGAATCTCCACTGTTTGTTGACAATGATGAGAGAGGGGTGAAAGAGCGACGGGGTTGAGTTAGCTTTCCGGGTCTGAGAGGGAACTGGATTCTGAGACGGGAAGGGAGGATTCCAATTGGAGTAAAGGGTCTACATGATTTGAAGAGATTGAGAAGAGAAGCCATTGGTGGATGGGAGGGAGACGATAGGCTCGTCCCGAAGAAATCGGATAGCAAAAGCGGCGAGAGAGAGAACAAAAGAAACAAACTCTGTAGCAAAATAACGGTTTTCGTAAACCGGTTTCTGATCCGGTTCGATTTAAGAGGTTATAGAATCGCTTTTAATTGGACTTGGTATGTCGTCAAAGATTGTTTGGGGGGGGGGTTTTTGATAAATCTGAGAGTCCATCGGAAACTTCGAGTTACCCTAAAAGACGATTGCTTTCTATCAACCCATCTCAGTTTCTCTGCTCAAGTAGTGTGTTGTTTGTGAGCTCTTCTTCTTCGGGGGGTAGATAAATGGTGTTTGGACAAATAGTGATAGGTCCACCTGGATCAGGCAAGACTACTTACTGCAATGGCATGTCTCAGTTCCTCTCTCTTATCGGCAGGTAACCCCAACCCCCTTTCTTTCTCTTACAGACCCCAAAGAAAGTCGCTTGCTCTTTTGTAGCTGTTAGTTCTGTCTCTCTAGCTAGCCTTGTAGAATTAAAAAAGTTTCAATCTTTAGTTTATGAAAGAGTGTCAAATAAGAGTGTGATTGGTCGTATCTCTGTCTCTCTAGCGTTGTCGAGTTCACAAAGTTTCAAACTTTAGTTTATGGGGAGTGTCAAAGCAGAGAACTTGTTTGTTTCTCTGTCTTTAGCTTTGTAGAGAGTTCACAAAGTTTCAAACTTGAGTTTTTTTTGTGAGTATATGAGAAATTTGAACTAACCAGCTTTGGAGCTGATAGTCACATGTCCAATATATCATTGCCTTGTCTTTGTTTTGCAAGAAAGATTCACCAGATTCTTGAGGATTATCTAGTGAAACTATTCTCTCCTTTTCTGTTTTGTTTTGCAGGAAGGTTGCTGTTGTTAATCTGGATCCTGCAAACGATGCATTACCGTATCCTTTTTTTTTTATTAATGCCCAATACTTGTTAAAAAATGGTAGAAATTTAGTGAATAGCAATGGTGTGCCAGTGTTGTTTCTTGACATTGATCTCTTTAGGTATGAGTGTGCTGTGAATATAGAAGAACTGATTAAGTTAGAAGTTGTTATGTCTGAATGTTCACTTGGTCCTAATGGAGGTAAACTTTTGCTTCCCATGCTATCTTTATTTCCCCTCTTCTTCAGTTCTTCATGATTCTCAAATCAACGAAAACTTTTTCTGTTAAAACAGGTCTTTTGCATTGTATGGAGTACTTGGAGAAGAACATTGACTGGCTAGAAGATAAACTAAAGCCTCTTTCCAAAGGTTAGCCACCAATTAACTCAAGTACCTAATTGTTCCGTTAATATCTACTAACTAAAAAAAGGTTTTTATCTTTTTGGGGCAGACCATTACTTTCTGTTTGATTTTCCTGGCCAAGTGGAACTCTTCTTCAATCATGACAGTACCAAGAACGTTCTCTCGACGCTGACTAAATCTTTGAACCTTAGAGTATGTTCTTTTCTCCGTTTATTGTTGTTACCAAGAAGAGTCTTATACATGTTGTGATTAACTCTCGTTTTTTTCTTTTTTTGCAGCTAACGGCTGTGCAACTAATTGACTCCGTTCTATGTAGTGACCCTGGGAACTATGTAAGCGCGTTGCTTCTCTCATTATCCACAATGCTTCATATGGAACTCCCGCATATCAATGTCTTGTCTAAAATCGATCTGATTGGAAACTACGGGAAGCTAGGTATTAAAACGGTTTTAAAGAATCTTTTCTCTTCTTTCATAACATCCATTTTCAAAGTTACAAAACTCAGTAACCAAACTACCTTCTTTTGTGTGTCAATGTAGCTTTCGGTTTAGATTTCTATACCGATGTTCAAGACTTGTCATACTTGCAGAATTATCTGAATCAAGATCCTCGCTCTGCCAAGTACAGGAAACTAACGGGTGAGCTGTGTAGTGTGGTTGAAGATTACGGTCTTGTTAGTTTTACAACCCTGGATATTCAGGTCTGCTCTCTCTCCTCTGCAAAACTCTTTCTCTCGTCAAGCATGTTGTCTCGATGTTGAGTGGTTTTGGTATTGCAGGATAAAGAAAGTGTTGGGGAGCTGGTGAAGCTCATTGATAAGAGCAATGGTTACATATTTGCCGGCATCGATGCAAGTGTGGTTGAATACAGCAAGATTTCAGTTCGTCAAACTGATTGGGAATATAACAGATATCCTTTTATTAGCTTTAAATATTCTTAACCATTGTTTTCTATCAAGTGCTCTTAGAGTTTAGTTTTTATGTTTTGCAGCAAAGCAGAGTTGTTTTCTTTAACGATATAGTTTTCACAGTTGCTGCCGTGCAAGAGAAGTATATGAAAGACGAGGAGATAGAAGATTGAGTGACAGAGACAAATATCGAAACTTGCTAAGAAGAAGACTCGTTTGATGATCGATGAACCAAACTGTGCATGTAATGGTTTGTATGAACCGCTTTTTGGATTTTTTGGGTTCCTTTTAGTTCCAAAACTACATTAAGGTACACTACTTACTGGTTGGTTGACGACTATTATCAGCAACGTACAAGTTACATTGATGTTGACAATATATTTCATAACTCACTGGTTTAAGAAAATAATAAGAATTTAAACGTGAACTCGGCAAGATCTGCTATGGTTACTCTGATAGAATTTAGGATACTCTTTTGTACATTCTTGTAACAACTTCGGTTGGTAGCTAGTGCTACCACAGGTGCTCTAGATATTTCTCTTGTTCTTCTAAACTTTCGCTCTCTTCTTTGATGGTAAGAAAATGAAAGTACGAACGAGGACAAGAACCGTACTCTCAATTTTTTCTCTACAACACTAATACTTTGGTTTCACGCCTAACAGTATGACTATAGTCTTCAAGCAGTAGATTGTTGAAACCTGGACAAAGACTTCTTCTTTTGGACAATGTCCTACTCTCTATAGAATTTAACTTAAATTCAGAGTTACCAAGCGAATTTTCTTCCAGTGCCATGCAGAAAGATCTAAATCGGTATAGCCTCCATCCTTTAGACAAAAATGAACAGAAGACATCGCTCATTTTCCATATGCGTCTTGCAGCATTATATATCTTTGTCATTGACTTTGGCAAACGCTTCAATTCGCAATACATCCTTCACCGCTTGCAATCCTTGCATCATGCTCTAATACCATAACAGCCCATTTTTTGCCTTAGACTCGGTTGAACTTTCTCTTCCAACATAAACACTTCTATTGGTTTCTGCACTTGAGAGGTTTCAAAGCTTTTATGCAGAGCCCTTCCTACCCTCACATTTCAGGCATCTCGGATGTCTTGTTTGAATCTTAAAATCAAGAGGGCTTGACGACGTCGGTTCCATTACCCATTGGATTCGAATGTTATACAATAATGGGCTTAAAAGGCTAGGCCCAGCGTTCGATAAAAAACGCGGCGACTAGTTACGGGTCAAAAGAGACGACCCTTTGTGACACGAATCCGTCCAAAAGAAATTAAAGTCATCGCGTTGCTCTAACGCCACCGCCCACTTCCTTTTCTTCCATAAGTGTCCACCAAGCGAGAGAGCAAAACGACGCATCCCCAGCATCCCGATCTCCTTTTCTATATAAAAATTCATACTTTTTAATATATATTCCTGTCATACTTCTTCTCTCAAACCCGACTCTTGTCTGAAGAAAGAAGAATCAATTCATGTCTTTCAGAGGACTTGGCAAGGTAAAACAATAACAAAACATCATCCCTTTTCCCTCTCTTCTTCTCGCATGCACTCTTTAGATCTTCAGTTTCATTTCATTTCTGAGAAAAAAAAAGATTTGATTTTTTTAATTCTAATCGATGATTGAAGAACCTTTATATGAAATAAAAATCGAATCTTTTGATTGTATTGTTTAATTATCTACAGCCAAATGCGACATCCGGAATGGGTGTTGCGGAACAGAGCAAGACGACATACCACGAGCTCCAGAGGAAGAAGACTCATCGCTACGTCGTCTTCAAGATCGACGAGCTCAAAAACCAAGTGGTGGTCGAGAAAACAGGAAACCCAGCGGAGTGCTACGACGACTTCTTGGCTTCTCTCCCCGACAATGATTGCAGATACGCTGTTTACGACTTCGATTTCGTCACCTCTGAGAATTGCCAGAAGAGCAAGATCTTCTTCGTCGCTTGGTTAGTTAGTCTAACTTTAATGTGTGTGAATCTTTTGACTTTGATGAGGTTTTTTTTTAAATGTTTATTGGGACTTTTTTATGTGTGTTAGGTCTCCGTCGACATCTAGAATAAGGGCGAAGATGCTATACGCGACATCGAAAGAGAGGTTTAGGAGGGAGCTTCAAGGGATTCACTACGAGATTCAAGCTACTGATCCTACTGAGGTTGATCTTGATGTCCTTCGCGAACGTGCCTACTGAGAGAGGATTAATTTGTGTTCTCTATTTAAGAAAAAAAATACTTTTATGGTAATGTAATGAAAATAATCATTCGGATCTCTCGTGGGTGGTTTTGTGTAATCACAGTTTCATGTTCGATGAACAAGTGTATTAAACTCAGTTCATGTTTCATATTGCTCATCTATAAACCTCTTTGTAAATTAGTGTTGTTAAAACCTGACCGGTGGTTGGCTTAAGGCTGAATCGTGGATTGTGGGGGAGTTGTGAAACTCTTTTAAGTCACATGAGGTTTAAGACCGGATAAAGCCACCGAGATAAACCATCGATCTCTCACAACATCGAAAATGAGGATATGAGTATTGTTTATCTCTCACTACAACAAAAATGTATTCTTTAAACAAATCAGTAATGTCAAAACCGGGTAACTAAAATTTCTTTTACTTCTCAAGAGTTTTCTTATACCTGGAAAAAACTAAACTCTACTAATTGATATCCCATTTGAAAACAACAAGCCCAATCCTCCAATCAAATTTGCAAATGTGTCTTTAGATATTTTCTGGTAAAATAAGCTATAAATTAGTTTGTGTCATTTTTACTATATATATGAAACACATATTAAAGCATTGGAGAAATGTTAGAAATACTAGTTTTTCTCATTCTCGTCTCTGATATTCTGACGAGCTGGACTTGTTAAGTCGGGTTTTGGTAGAACTAATTCTAGTTCAGATTATATTTTAATATGTGAAACACTATATAGCCTAGTAGTTAAGATTTTAAAACTTCAACATCTAGGTTTGAAGTTTGAATCTCATACAATACAATGCAATCCTAGACATCTAGGTCAGGTAGAGCTGTTCACTTGTACAGAGTGACACTTATAACCAGAGATTTTCACAATTTCTTAAGCCTATGTTTTTTTTTGAATTTTTTTTAAGCCTATGTTCTCGCTTCTTTTTGATCTCTCTTTATTTTTATAATACTGTATTATTTTATATTTGAGAGAGTATCAAGATACCATCAACTAGTGCCCTAAGGATATACTAGAGTGCTAAGGATTTGATGAGCACTGAACTTTTGATCTTACGAGTTTGGTTCCGTCTGTGCTTGGCATTACCATAACCATTGGCAAAAAAAATTTGGAATAAAAGAGTCTTTAGTTTTATAAATTGATAAAAACACCCCCATAAGATTTTAAAGCTACCAATGTATGTAGTAGGGTTACAGACGTATAGTAGCAGACTAGCAGCCTATAGCAGTGTACGAGAGAGGTAGGTGACCAGAATTTTTTTGTGACATTACGAGATTGCCCAAACTCTTATAAAATAAAGAAAAATAAATACTAAAATTATCTCATTCTTGGATGTGGGACCTACCGATTCATCTTCTCATACAATCCTACTCTTTTTGTTATAAACATATATTGCATGACCTAACTGCAACATGACACTTTTACTATTCTGCTTGATCTTTTTTTCTTCACAACGGTTAACGATGGAGATAAATACTTATGTAAAAATTTATATTCAAAGCTTACATATAAATAAAATTGCAAGATGATTATTACTATATTCCTCCAAGTATCTAATGTCATATCTGATGGAGTATGTAATTATAAGTTAATAACACATACATCACCAGGCTCAAGAGTGAAATGAGAAAGGGTAAAAGAGGAATAGCCAACGGGGATAAGCGGTTAGTTGGTGAGTCTGCTGCCATAGGGGGAAGGGTAACTTATGGGGCCCATAGCATCGTAATTCGCATATAATGACGTAAGTACCCCTTAAGTCGTTACAAAGACCTGACAGACTCAGGGGTGGGAGGGACCAACAATCTGTTGATCTTTTGTAACCAACCTACAATGTTTGGCCAGAAGGAGAAATCGTATGCTCCAACTAAAACAACCCCAAAAACAAAAAAGATTTACATATTTATTTATTTTAAATGCCAACTTTGATTAGCGCGGTAAAAAGAAATGCTAATTTGTTACAGTTACTAAAGTTTAAACTCGTTTATTTGTAATTTAGAATAAGCTCATCCATCAAATCTTGATTAGAAACATAACTAGCTGAAAACATTTATTGATTAAGAGAAAAAAACAATAATTTACATTTAAAATCCATTAGGAAAAATAATCTTTTTTTTTCACCTTCCTTCTCTTCTTTGTCTCCATCTGCAAATGTGTCCGTATATTTGAAACACAGAGAAGGAGAGACTTGTTTGTGAAATTTTCTTTCTTCCTCATGAAATAGAGAAAATCTCCAGACGAAATAATCGTTTCCAGGTTCCAAAATCTCGAGCTCCTCAATACTCTGTATCTTTTTCTCTCTCTCTCGCTCTGTTTTGTTGTCGTACTTAATCCTCTGTTTCCACTCGAACTCAAACCCTAAACCCATTTCCTAATTTTTAAGACTCGAACAACCTTTAAGACAATCCCAGAACTGGGTTTTGTTTCCTAGACTGTAAAAGAGCAAACTTGTTTGAAATTAGGTTCGAATTTCCAGGTTTTCAAAAAATTTAAATCTTTCCGTTACTGTTGATTTTTGCAGGTGTTAACAGAATCATCTCCATGGAAGAAGAAAGAGAAAGCATTTACGAGGATATGAGCTGTTTCGATCCCAACATTCCGGCACCTGCTACGGCGGAGAGCAGCGCCGGACCACCACCACCACCGCAGCAAACTCTGGTCGGAGGAAGCACGAGCAACAGCAACTGCAGCGTTGATGTAGAGGAGCTCCCTGAGTTCCATCTCAGCCCACAAGACTGTCCTCCTCAACCTTCTTCAACACCTCTGCAGTTCCACATCAACCCTCTTCCTCCTTGTGACAATCAATACCAAAACAACAACATCAATCTCATTCACCACATGTCTCACGATCAACAACAACACGCGAACTGGGAGAATAATGGTTATCAAGATTTCGCCAACATGGTTCCTAACTCTTCAACAACTCCTGACTTGCTTAGCCTCCTACACTTGCCTAGATGCTCCCTCCCTCAATCTATGCTCCCTAACTCCTTCTCTGACATCATGTCTTCTTCCTCTGCTGCTGCCGTCATGTACGACCCTCTCTTCCATCTCAACTTCCCTCTCCAGGCTCGAGACCAGCAGAGAAACAACAACAACTCTTGTTTTCTTGGAGTTGAAGATCAGATTCAGATGGATGCTAATGTTGGAGAAGGAGGAGGGATCAACATGATGTATTATGAAGGAGTTAACAACAACAATGACATCAACAACAATGGTGGGTTTGACAATGGGGTTATCGAGTTTACCAGTGGTGGTAACAACCGTAAAGGAAGAGGATCTGGAAAGTCAAGAACTTTCCCTACAGAACGTGAGAGAAGAGTTCACTTCAATGACCGCTTCTCCGACCTCAAGGACCTCATTCCAAACCCCACAAAGGTTTTGCTTTACTTTACTTTTTACTTTGATATTGAGTCATGTGTATGAATGACATTATTGATGAGAGGCGTTGTGTTTGATAGATTGATAGAGCATCTATCGTTGGAGAGGCGATAGATTACATCAAAGAGCTGTTGAGGACCATAGAGGATTTGAAGATGCTTGTGGAGAAGAAGAAGTTTGGGAAATTCAGGAGCAAGAAGAGAGCTAGAGTTGGTGGAGAAGAAGAAGAAGATCAAGAACCAGAAGAAGGTTACAACAAGCCAAAGAGCGAAGTGGACCAGTCTTGCTTCAACAACAACAACAAAGCACTGAGATGTTCTTGGCTGAAGAGGAAATCGAAAGTCACTGAGGTGGATGTGCGTATTATTGATGACGAAGTGACCATTAAGGTTGTCCAGAAGAAGAAGATTAACTGTCTGTTGTTCACAACCAGAGTTCTTGATCAGCTTCAGCTCGATCTTCACCATGTTGCAGGAGGACAGATTGGTGAGCATTACAGCTTCTTGTTCAACACTAAGGTATTATGAAAACCTCTGTGCTTCGAATCTGTTTTAGCTTCGAAACCAATTAAAAAGAACTAATCTGTTTTTTTGTTCAATTTGAATTTGGGGCAGATTTGTGAAGGATCTTGTGTGTATGCAAGTGGAATTGCAGATACAGTGATGGAGGTTGTGGAGAGACAGTACATGGAAGCTGTTCCAGCCAACGGCTACTGAGAGACACTGGTGCTTAATTGCTTTTTAAAATAACTTTGTTTTACCCTCTAATGACTGATAATCACTTTGGTAATTTTCTAAGTTATGGATTTCTTTTTTTAAATATGTTTATGGTTTCGTCAATTAATGATACTCTTGATAGTATTAAAATATGAAAACTGAAAAATTAAAACGCAAATGGAACTGAACTATTTATTGAAAATGGAAGCTTGTAACTTTTCAATACGGTAATGTCAACCAAATTAAACTTGACAGTTAAACACTCGGTCAGTGTGTTGATTAGTTAGCTAATTATTCTGAGGTAAGTACGCTTATAAAATCAAATCAACAAACTAACATAAGTTTATTGACTAGTCGAATTATAACCTTACTAAACCTGCAAATCAAACTCAAAACTAAATATTTCAAACTAGGAAACTCTCTGACTCATGGATTCATAATAGCTTTTCAGAGTAAAGTTGTGTCTTGGAGGGCTTTTGTATAGCTGCAAGCCTGCAACTTCTAAACATAGGTCGCGTAAACCAGAGATTTTAGATTGCGGGTCAACAACATACCGGATTCACAAATTTTATTTCATTTTTAAATTGTGATATAGTACCATCAATGGGGTCACGCTTTCTGTTGGATTTTTGGATATGCTTCTGTTTTTAACTCTCTTGTCATTTTCTTGTTGTCTAATCCTCTTATAGACTATTCCTTATATGTTCAGGTTCACAAGTATTTTTCAATGATAAATATAATTGTATCCAGATTAAAAAAAAAAATATATGGTGTGCCAAGACAACACATTCGAATAACTAATTCTTTGATAAACATATCACTTGACAAAATGTTTTTTCACCAACTCACATTTGGGTAAATCATTGAATAATTAAAATAGAACAGAAATGATTTTTTTTTTTTTTGGTTTTCAAATTAGATGAAACCAAACACAGTCCAAGTTGATTTTAGACTAATTTTTATAATTCACAAAATTAACTAATTAGTGGTTTTACATTCACTCATTCGACAGATTCAGGTATGTTTTTATTTTGTTTATACTTTACAAACCCTCACTCCACATTTCAGGTTGCTTTATGAGAACTTTAAGTTCAGATCAGTTACTCGCATCGTGAAAGCATGTCTAGGAATAGCTCTTTGAAACCCCAGATTTACAATCTACGCTTGTGGTATTGATCGTGATCTGAGAGTTTCCCAAGTGTGTTTTCTCATTTACACGCCTATAAAAATCTTTCATGGCAATACGAACTGCCAAATACAAGATGTAAGGTGAATCTGAAAGCCATCAGATTCTAGTTTTCTTGCTCTTCTACATCTCCAACCATTCTAATTGCGAGAAGAATGCGAGAAGAAGCAACGATGGAAGTAATAGGAATCCCTAACTATCAAAGCCAAAAAGTTCCAAACATCTGAATAAGAAGAGGGTTTAGGGGTATCCAGTGGCCCAACCAGAATATTAACACGCCCACCATTGCCAACCCAACATATTAGGAAACTAGTTGCTATAAGCCAAAGGGTGAGCACAAAATTTGAGGAGGGTTAGGGTGTTTTCTGTCGTCTAACCTCCATAAGTTCGAATCTCCCATTCTATTAGCAGTTGATCCATTCAACCCACATAGAGTTGGTTTTTGCATACAAACCATAGTAGTCAAACGAGCTTCACACATTGCACCATCAATACTTAAATGTATATAAAGTTCACATGAAATTTGAGACATTAAGACCGGTAGGTTTGTTTCCTTTATTTTTTTACACACTCATACATCAAAAGTACCAGGGGCGACAACAGTTTTAAGTATAAATCATTATTATTAGATTACATACTAAACTTGTTTTCATCTGATGCATACCATTTGAAAAATCAAATTTCATCTCATCCAACGAAATCTTAACCTTTTATCTTTGATTTCAAGATCCATGGTTTTTTTGTGTGAATCCGTAGCTTTGTTGATTAAGAATATGTTTTAACAAATAAAGATAACAATAAAAGTCAAACAACCAATCAATAATGAAATTAACAACAATGATAACGAAAGCATCATCAACGACGTCTTACTTAAGACAATAATATAATATGAACGTCATAATGTAATTTATAACATATTTATATTATGAGATGTTATAAAAAAACATATTTATATTATGATATAATATCTACACAACATAATAGGACCGTGCCTTTATAGATCTAATCGAATTATCCTACAAATTAAAAAGATACTTTATTGTTATCTTATCAACTTCTTTTTGGTTAGATTTTGTTATTCGAACTAAGAATAACTTTATAGCTTGGACGATTTGATATATTTTAAGATTCACAGTCTTTGACTGATGATAGGAATGATTAACTTGCTAGATATAATATACTTCTATTGTCTAAAATCTTTTACCATGTAATAAAACTATGGATATTAAAGTAAAGCAATAATAAGGTGGACACACACACTTTCCAGCAATATAACGCAATAATACAGTTTTTCTATACAGTTCAACATCACCATCGCATCTCTTCCAATAATTTCATTTAGATACAGCAAATGAAAAAAGAAGAGAGCCAAAGAAATTGCAAAATGAACAAACAAATTTCAGGACTACCACAAATTAAAGCTTAATCAATTTTCAAGATTAAACTAGCAAGAGCTCATAAGGAGTTGCTCTAAATATTCAGCACCTAAATCTTCAAAAACCACAAGTGTACCAGTTTCTTGTTTCACAACACTCTGCTCATTACTTCTTGATGTTGAAGATGAAGACCAAGAAGTTGAGGATGAAGATGAATGCGAAGAAGAATTAGAAGAACAAGATGAAGAGTTCGTAGATCTCTTTTTCCCTCTAGGCCGGTTTCTAAGAGAATGTTTTCTCTTCAAGGCCACAATCGGAGATCCACCATCTTGAAGATTCACATTCTCCATTTTCTTGAGAGACTCTCTGACCACTTCCACGGGGAAATTGAGTACTGCGAGAGATCCTTTTGTTGCGAAAGCGGCTTGGTCATAAGCAAGAGCGGCTTCCTCAGCTTCATCGAACGTCCCCAGCCAAACCCTAACTCCGTTCCTAGTCGAATCTCTTATCTCAGCTGCAAACTTTCCCCATGGCCTCTTCCTCACTCCTCTGTATGACTTCTCTCCATCAACTATCTTCTCTTCCTCCCCGGAGTTGGAAACGTCGCCGTTTCGACCTTCTTCTTTAATCATCATCTCCGGTGACTCAAATGAGAAAAAGTCATCGGAGTAATTATAATTAGGGCAAAAGAAGGATTGATGATCAGATGATTGATCTAAAAGAGAACTCTCGTTCCATAAAAATGATTCTTGTGATGAGCTCCAAGAACTCGGAGAAGAAGACATGGTAGATTGAGAATACTGTATTTTTTTCTTTTAACAGTTTTTTTCTCTTTCTTTTTGGTTATCTCTTTTTGTTGTGGCAATAACTTATTGCAAAACCTAATCCTATATATAAAGGGCATGGAATTAATTAGATATGTGAGAGTGGGAATATTTTAATGTTATATTGTCATAGGACCTATAGACAAATATGACTGCCTAATTTTATACAACCAAATGGGGACCAACCACAAAACTGATATTTTTACTTTTTCTATGTATCCAAGGAAAAAAACAAGATTTCACCAAAATCTATCACTATACGAAAAAAAAAGAATTGGGTTATTTTTATTTCCACGTGTCAGAAGATGGTAATGGGGGAGTGACGTTAGGCGGCGAGAAAACGACAATATAGATGAGATCAGCACATCGTGATGTGGCAGTTCTGCCACATAAGCTTTTATAGACCTGCTTCTTCTCCTTTGGGGCAATGTGAAGTAACCAAAAGTCTGAGGGAGTTGACCGTAAAAGGAAAGCGTTTCTCTTCTTGCGTGGATATTTCATTTTAGTAAGATATACGGTGAATTGTTTTTTTGGTAAAATAGATACGGTGAATTATTATAGAATTAAGTATAACATTTTAAAATATTTGCATGTTAAAAAGTTTTTAAAAACTATAAAATGGACGACAAAGGGGAAGAAACACTTCATAAGAAAAATTTAACTGATACATAATAAATTAATAATACCCAGTTAAAGTTTCGTAACATTGTTCTGAACATGAATTGAATCAACTGATGCAAATGTAATATGTAAAATGTTCTTCTTTTTTTTTTTTGCAAATTTGCATATATAATATGTTTAGCACACTCACTAAAATATTTAATTCTAAATATGTTTCGCCAAACTTATTAGTTGTATCCTTTCCAAAAGAACTTATTAGTTGTATAGGCTAAACGTCAAACAAACTTAATATTAATTAAGGTATATTCAAAAACAATTTATGAGTCATATAAAGTTTTTTCTGATAATAATATATATGTGTATACAACGTTCAGATGTATATATATTTGTTTTAAGAACTAATAGTTATGTAGTTTTCAAGGTAACAAAAGTAGTTTTTAAGGGAAATGTTTTTCTTTTTGAAAAATATAGTTATAGTTTTATATCAAGATAGAGTTATAATGTTTTTTTTTAAACTTTGATAATAGAGTTAAAATGTTCTCCTCAAACAAATTCGAATCAGATTTACGTTTTGTATTTTTGGACAAACCAATTTTACGTTTCTTGCATTGCCAATTTTCACGTGTAATATCATTTTTTTGTGGTTTTTAGTAAATGATTTGAAAGAGGAAAAAATATTCGTCGAACTGTGACCCCTTGAGCGTGGTTTCTTCTTGATATGCCGACAGCCAGTACGCTTATAGTATACTCCATTTAAACTGGCACAAGGACAAAACAGATATTTATCAGAAACAACCCTAAGCAGAAGACGAAAATCATTGGTAGAAGGAAACAAAAATTATTGGTCCATAATTATAGTGGGAGGATAGGTTTGAATAGGCTTTTTTGTGTACTAATAAAGATTGACTGAAACGTCTTAGTTTTAGCTTAACGAAGTTGACTTTCTTTGTTCTTAAAATACCGAGAACCGAAACTTGATGATGAGGTTTCCTTAATTTAGAGGACCATTATAACTGGAAACATTAATCCAGGTTCTAGAACTTGTGTATATTATTCACGTTTACAAAACCTGAAACTCATGTAGCTAAACTGGTACGGCTCTAAATTGCATAGTAGCGATCACTGGAGAACTGACAAGATCCTACGGTTTTTTTTTGATATCCTAATAAAATGTATTAGATAGGTCATAGGATCAAAGCAACAAGCTCCGAGTGACTTCACTGAATCGAGGATGTATTTCAAATTGCTTTTGTAATTTTCTTTAAAACACTAAATGACTTAGGTTTTTTCCTTAATAATAATAATATTTTTTTAAAAAATCAAATACATAGTGTAAATTATACGTCGTTTAGTTGAAGACTTTCTTTTTGTCAACATTTTGAAGATGTATCTAAAAGGTTAAAGGTCCTAATTTTTTATCTCTCAAATTAAATTCTTACAAAAAATGAAATCAAGAAGTTTCTTAACACACATACAATAATAGCTACGAAAGTTAGCATTTTCATATTTTCTAGTAAAGAAAAACCCATTTAGTCAAAATATATGAGAACACTCTAGATATTTTTAAAGTTTAATCTCACAAAAAGAGTTTTGAGTGAGAATATGATCAAAAAGAAGTTTTATTAAGGGATTAATATACATTTATATGCATATATATGGTTAATTAATTTAGACCTATGGTCTAGAGTTAAAAGATAGAGTTTTGAGAGTGGGGTATAAAATTTTTAGAAAGAAAAAATTAAAATAAGTTTCAAATTTTTTTTTTGAATTTCAAAAAGAAAATAAAATTGATTTTATAAAAATATAATTTGAAAATATATAATTCAAAACTATAAAATAAAATTATTATTTCATTTATTATTTATATATCTATGAAGCAGGTGGTAGAAATATATTTTGACTCTTTAATATAACATTTTAAGTTATTTTTTTTTGGTGACAAAAACTTAAAACAGATACTTGAAAGAATTACCAAAAATATAATAATATGAAGGAAATAATATTTTTCTATAGTTTTTTTATTTATTTCTGGTTCAGCATCTACCACTTGATGCTTTTTGTTGTTGTCGTCTCTTGAGGTTTCGATATGCGTCATATGACAGGTCTCTTTATTGTTTCTTGGCCACATAAAACCCTTGCAAATGTTAATAAAAATAAAAATAAAATTGAATTAAATCAAGCCAACAGGTGTTTGCGCAAATTAGTTTAATTTTATATCTCGTGACCTAGTGGATCGTACATGTCTGTTACATGTCTTTTCCATTAATGTCCATACTATATAAAACAAAGAAAACTCAACCAATAAGCAAAATGTATGATTCTGAAAACTGGAATGGACGTCCTTAACATTTCTACTTGAGATTCATTTTCACAACTTTTCTGAAAAACATTATAAATTTTATTTATTAATAAAGACCCAAAACAAGTCATTTTTTGGTTAAAAAGTAATTTTGTTTTAAAACAACGTTAAACGGTAAAATGAATTGGTGTAGCTTTTATCCAAAATTAACACATATAGTTCTTTGAGTGAGTAACATGTAACCATTTAGTGAACTGTTTTTGGGCAAAAACACTAGAGTCTATGACTTTTGTAAAATCTTTGGTCTTTATTTAAATTAAGAAAGCTGTTTACAGAAAAAAAGAAGAACTGTACATAGTGATATAATTCTCACCCTGCTTAAACCCATTTTGCGTTCCCTGTGCACAAGTATATTTTCTGTCTTCTCTTTTTTTTTTTTACTTAATTTCGATCATCAAAAAACGGTTGGCTCATGACCGTGAAACAAACAATTTCCATATACCGCAAAACTTATATAAACTAATAATAATTTTATGATTATGCTATTCTCTTAATATATCAAAGTTATATAGAGGTTATATAACAATATGTTGTAGTATAAGCTTTTCCCCGCAATTCTGTAAAATTATGGATATGTGCTTTGAAATGAGAGCATGTCATTCTACTGGTAAATCTATAAGAAATAATATTTTGTTTTATTTGCCAATATAAAATATCATTTTGTTTAACGTTATTAAAGAATAATAAAGAATGCCATGTTACGTACACTGGTAAATATACAAATGTTTTTATAAAAATCAGTATATATATATATATATACACACACATATATATACTCACATTTAAGAAGTTAACATAATATTTTAAATACAGACCCCAAAATTCTTAATTATAAACCCAAATTAAACCTCAACGCTATCAATAAAATTCAACACATTTAAACTTGCTTTAATTAATTCTCTACTTTTATATCAGGAAACTGACATGGCATGGCTTATTTCAATGGTTTTTTTTTGTTTAAAGGATTTTTTTAATATAAAATAAAGTCGAGCTGGCATAGCATATGACTAGATTCATTACTTATATACCCGCTTTGAAAAGTTAAATACTCGGCGTTGTCAAGAGTAAAGTAATAAGTCAACAATTTCTCGTTACTTGCAAGACCACTCATATACTATCAAGTATCTTTATATTTTAACACTTAGAGGGGGTTATTGGAACATGAATTTTTGTGGAGTTTGATGATTCTAATAGTTGAGAGAATTTTAATAGTTAACTAGATTTAACAAATTTTATCAAATATTTTTACGTAGATTTTCATTATTTGTGTATAGAATTTTATTGATTGTAAGAAATAAATGATAGTAGGATAAATAGAAAGATAATCATCTCAATCATTAAAGAGTAACATATCATTATACCCTTAATATATAGATATATAAATAATACAAAACTAAAAAATAAAATAAAAAATATGTTTTATAATTTCGGAATATATGTTTTTAAATTTGAACTTTTTTATATAAACGTTTTTGATTTTTTTTTTCAACTTACAAAAAAAATTTGAAATTCGATAATATTTTAAAACTTATTTTTTTTTACTTAGATTACATTTTTAATATTTATTTTTTTCCTTTTTTAAGTTGTGATGTGAATCATGTTAAAGTTATACTTTGTATTATTTCATTCTTCTATTTTGTGTGTTTTTGTATGTGAGTGTATCTTGTTACATAGATTTCAAAAATCTTATGGCTATAGATGATATTCTCAAAATTGAGTTTTATGAGTAAAAACAAAGAAAATTTATGTTCCAATAACAATAGATTTTAATAGAATCTTAAAATCAATAAAAACTAAACTTTTTCAATAACCAAGGATTTTGAATGGAATTTAAAAGTCATCCTCCCAATAACAATAGATTCAACACAGATTTTAAAAATTCATAAACCAATAACCATAGAATCTCAAAATTTAATAGCTCTTCTAAAATTCTGATAACAATAACCCCCCCTTAATTTGTTACTTCTTTGTCCCGTTATTTGTTATTCTTACATGATCTATTAAATTTTTGTTGTTTATTAATAATATATACCTTTTCTTTTACTTTCATTTAAGGTTAGATACAAATATTTGTTACTTATCTTATATTTGTTACTTGTTTTCTATCTGTCTTGATTTTTCAAATACTCGTCCTCATCAAATCTAATATTAAACAGTAAAATTTAAATACAAAATTTAGATACTTACAACTACATGACAAGAAACAAATAAAAAAGAAAAAAAAATAGATGTTTTGCTTGCAAACTACCTGTTTTTTATCTAGAGAAGATATATATTTTGTTATCATGAGAAGTATACAATGCTTCTATATCAAAATATTCATGTTTTCTTTATAATATGTATAATAATATTCTGTTTAAAGTAACCTTTTGGTGTTTTTTGTAGAGTAAACAAAACAAACATTTATGTCTATTTAGTGTTATTTGGTAAGAAATTATTAAGTATTCGTAAATACTTCAAAAGTACTTGAAATTAGCAAGTAATATAATGGAACAAGTAATTTTTAAGTAATTCATGTTTGATCAAGTACTATAGATAACAAGTACTGGTTTTTAACAAATCATATATATTTTAAATTTTTATTATTGTATAACTAGGTAAGGAACCCGTGCGATATCGCACGGGAACTCATTTATAAAAATAAGTATTTCATATTTTATAAGTTTAATTTTTATAAAAAATATTTACAAATTCTTTTGAAGAAATAAGTGTGTTACAAGATTCGTTAAACTAAATAATAGTAGAAAGACATTTATTAAAATATTTTAAGTATCTTTTAATCTAATTTATTTTATAATGAAAAGAAACAACTCTTAAAACTAATAATATTTCATTTTTTGCATGAAAAAACATAACTTCTTTTATAACGAAAAAACACTGCTCTTAAAGTTAATATAGTTCAGTTTCTTGAATACGTAAGATCAAACACTTCCATTATAGTTTGAGACTTAAAAGTCTATATATTTTCAATCTAATTTATTTTATAATGAAAAGAGACAACTCTTAAAAATAATAAAATTTCAACTTTTCAACATTGTTTGGGATTCCTATTATAGTTTACTACATAAATTTTTAATAATGTAAAACTTTTAAACTAATACATTCTAGGTTTTTATATGAAAATACTCAATTTTTATTATTAATTGAGATTCTTCTTATTATTAGTTTGTCTTTTATAATAAAAGACAGAACCCTTAAAACTACTAATTAATTGTAAAAATATACTTATTGAAATATTTTAACTACTTTTTAAACTAATTGATTTTTAATAGGGAAAAATTACAACTCTTAAAACTAATAGAATTTTTTTTATAAAAAGACACAACTCTCAAAAACAATAGAGTTCAATTTTTAGTGAAAAGACATAACTGTTTTTTTAATGAACCTACAAAAACTATGAAATACATAGGTAAGACAAATAAGTAAAAATGTAGATGAACTTTCAGACATAACAGATTGTAATAATATTTTATTTGTAATACTTGTTATTATAAAAAAAGACATAAACATAAGTTACAAAAAAAAGACATAAACATAGTAATATATAGAACAAATGTTAAAGAATTAGAGATAACTCATTAAGCAAAACACGAGATTCTTATATATGTCAAAAAAGGACAAGAAGACTATGACAGAGACTCTTTTCAATCTTCCCATGACAAGTCCGAGAGATCATATTTTTTCGAGGTGAATTATTGTCTAGTTTAAATGCTTTGGCATTAATAAAATTATGATTTGAGAAAGTATAGACATATTTTCAAAAAATTTCAAAAAGTTTCAAAAATTTTCAATAATTTGTTTGAAACGCCACATCTTTTTAGTTTAAATGTTGCCTTTTAAATAATACATATATAAAGAGTCATAATTTTTCAATATAAATGGTCACATTCTTTTAATATAAACAGTTATTTTAAAATAAAAAGGCACAATTTTTAATTGTTGAAAACATGTAACTGTTCAACTTACATGAAGTTCACAACCTTTAGAATTAATTTTCAATTAAATTAGCGAAAATTTTACTTTCAAAAAAGTATTAACATGTACTATTTATAGATTCTGAAAAGCTCTGTTAGAAAAGTTACATCTTTTCAATTTAAATAGTTGCAACTTTTATTAAAAAAGAGACACAACTTTTTAAGTAATCTCATCTTTTAATAAAGAAGAGACACAACCTTTTATAAAAAACACACTTTTGACGAACAATCACAACTTTTCACAAGATTTGAGATACCTATAAAAATACACACTCTTTGGAATTAATCAGAATTCATATTATTAGTAGATATAAACAAACAAAGAGAGAGAGGAGAAATTCTGATTCCAAAATATACATATGCATATTAGTCAAAAATATCATTAATATATAATATATTACATATTAACATTTCTGTTGATATGTATATTGGACCGACTTATAGTTTTTTAAAGGTTATTGCATACATTTTTTCAGGCCAAGCCCGAAAGATCATATTTTCTCGAGGTGAATGATTGTCTAGTTTAAATGCTTTGGCATTAGTAAAATTATGCTTTGAGAAGGTTATGAACATGTGCTATTTATAAATTTTCAAAAATTTATTTGAAAAGTTACATCTTTTAGTTTAAATGTTGTTTTTTGAAGTAATACTTATATAAAGAGTCACAACTTTTCAATATAGATTGTTACATTATTTCAATATAAAGAATTATTTAAAATAAAAGGACACAACTTTTAATTGTTGAAAACACGTAACTTTTCAACTTAAATGAAGTTCACAACCTTTAAAATTAATTATCAATTAGATTAGCGAAAATTTTACTTTCAAAATAGTATTAACATAGACTATTTATAGATTTTGAAAATCTTTCTTTGAAAAGTCAATTTTTTTCAATTTAAATAGTTGCAATTTTTTTTTCTTTAATAGTTGCAACTTTTATTAACGAAGAGACGCAACATTTTAAGTAGTCGCATCTTTTAATAAAGAAGAGACTCTACCTTTTATAAAAAGACACTTTTAACAAACAATCGCAACTTTTCACAAGATTTGAGATACCTATAAAAAACACACATTTTGGAATTAATCAGGATTCCTATTATTAATAGGTAAAAGCCAAAATGTCAAATATCAAGTGCACCGAAAATACCGAGTACTCGGTGCCTAGCCGCTAGACATTTCAAAGGTTGTTTCTACCAGTGCGTCTCTTTGAGCCAGCTTCACCGAGTTTCTCACAAATTTGGCAGTGGTAAACCCGTGTGAAGCTTCATATTTTTGGCTGCGGAATGACATGCAACTTATCGACTTGGATGCCGTCTCACGTAGCGGGTTCGGCTGAGGAACGCGTACGGGAAAACGTCCCCAATACGTCTCCAGTAATGCAGGGAAGGAAATGACGTAAATGTGGACGGATAGGTGAGACAACCGAGACGTCTTGGAAACGTTTCTAAGCCATGTTCTTCAGTTCTTGATTATTTGCTTGAAATATGGAAGTCCACCCGCATGGTAAGAAACATATCCATCATAATTTTGATATGGGACACTGGCTTCATATGTCAGCTCGATGTTCTCTTTACTTCCGTCAATATCCTACTCCATGAACATCGTTGCCTCACCGTATTTAACCTTTCTCCTTCTCGTCCCTTGGCCTGGAAGTAATTTTTTTTTTTTGGTATTTAACCTTCCTACTTCTCGTCCCTTGGCCTGGAAGTAAATTTTTTTTTTGCCAAACACCGTCCTTTCCCTTTCCACTGTACCCTCCCAACACCTCCCACAGAAATACCATCTTCACATTAACTATCCACAACCAGTAACAAAGTTAGCAACGGTATGTTGAAAGCATAAATCATTGTCAATCTTTAACATTTTACGCAAAAAAAACACACCCTACAACGAATGATGCACCCATACCATTACATTTACACATGCATCCTTATAACCAAAATCATACATGGATAATGGTTTCATAACACTGTAATTAAGCAGAATGATAATTCACCTCAGATCTACTTCACACCCGATCGAACTGTTTTTTTCTCAAGAGTTTGTTCGTCTGCATATCTATAGCGAGTAACTGAAGCAGTTGATCCAACTTATCCATGGACGTGAAATCGTGAATGGAACTCTAAGATAAATTTATAAATCCAATTTAATATATTGTATCCAACTGCTTCAATTACTCGCTAGTATATTTTACAATCCATCACATTTAGGTAATCCAACTAAATAAATACACTATCCACTTGCACCCTTAACTCTTAAGTCTTCATTTCATGTTCCTGCTCAGATGATCTGCCAATAACTGACTTCACTTACTGCATTTACTCTTCATTAAAACGTCAGCAGCAACCTTCCCTTCGGACAGAAAACCGTCACATTATAAACTTTTCATTAATTATTTCACCCACTCGTCGTTGTAACAAAATTCCCCCAAAAAGCGTGCCTCTTCAACGATTGTTTGATTCTAATATTCCCCTAATTTGTGTTCAACTTTATGTTTTTTAGCTAGTTCACTTATTATTTTCTTTTCCCATCACAGAAGTGGGAAGTGGGAAAACAATAGGTAAAACAAATTGTGTGCTGAAAACTATAATTTGATTTGTATTGAAAGCGGACAAGAGCATGCGGGCGAGACAAAATAATAATAATTTGTTTTGTCCACTAAAAGTGATTGATGTTTGACCTCAACGTCCAAGTGCATACCCCTTATGAGCATATGCATAAATACAACCACAACCCATATTGTTATGCAGTGACATATTTGAATGACAATAGCCGGGAAAAGTGCCTATTCCAACCTGAACTATTTGGATCGTGCCAAATACAACCCGAACTA